>VDFB02121800.1:0-25917 GCA_007258455.2 Sequoia sempervirens
TTATTTGTTACAAAATAGATTACTCATTCTTCATTTTGAAAACGCTGACTCATTCTTGTTATGATCCAGGTTAAAAAATTGTGTGGGAAAACGCCTATGCTGGACGTTGGAGCTGTCACTAGAATTTATAAAAGGAAAATCAAGGTACACAGATGTCATTTCTCTCAAATTACTTGACATTGGACATTACTTGTGATCAGGATCTGTATTTTTTTGTGAAGGTCCTCAGTTCCTAGTATGAAATGAGGTTATATGCAGTCATGGGTTTAGGTGAATACTCTAAACAGGGGATTCTTTTCATGCCACTATTTTTAAAAATGTGAATTATTTTTGCTTCTTTTATGAGGATTTGTGAAATGAGGATGGGTTATTTTTTAAGGATTCAGATGAGATGGTGTTGAGCCTCAAGCTTTTATTTTTTCCTGTCTTTCTAGGTTGTAACATCAATGTAAGTTCTCTGTGGGATGTTTTGTAAAGTTGTTTGTATATATTTATTCAATTGAAGGGATTCCTTGAATTTCTTATCTATCGGTGCAATCAAAACAATCACATTTTCCTCTAGAGTGTAGGCTAATGATGTGAATGTATCATGAAATCTTCAGGTGTTATCCTTGGGGATGTTCAAAGGAGTGAAAATATTGATGGAAAGTGAACAAGGGCTAAAAATGAGGGGGAAAGCCAAGTGTTTAAAGCAGCTGTTGAGGTCAAGTCTGGAATCCTCTCACAAGCAATTGGACGCTTTTCTCCACAACATTTTACATTTTTCCAATCAAAAAGCTCATAGCGACTGATCTTAGATATCAGAAATCATATTGAAGGTTAGTTGAATCTATATTAGATATATCTGTGAGTATACAAGACGTTTCCAAAGACCATATTGTATACACAATGTTTGTCCCCCCAAAAAAATTGCATGCACAAATTTTTGTACTTTAAAAAGAATACCGAATATTGTATTCCTATAATGTTTTTGGCCCCTTTTAAGAAAAGACAAATATTGTATGTGTAGGTTTTAGTTTTGCAATGTTATAATTGTGTCTAGTTTTATCATTTTATAAGAATCTTCTTTGACAATAATTTGTGATAGTAATAATTGTGTAGTGTAGTTGGGAACATGCGTAGGTCATTCATGTTGAGATTCATATTCAGGCACACTATAGGTTTTAGAGACAGACCATATAAAAGATAAAATGTGCACATATTTTATGAGTGATAGTATACATCATAATAATAACGATTACTTTGAATGCTTATTATAACTTCCTAAATAACCCTAAAAGATCACAATCATGGAAGATATCTCTTTGTAGATCAATTGTTTAATAGTCAACTATCAATTTAACTACATTGATAGCTATGGATCATGACCGGAGGTACGATTCTTGCCCAGTTGTTTAAATCTCTTGTTATCTTAATCTATTAATCTATCATTTACTAGGGAAACCATTACTGTGTAAATTAAGTGCTTAATTCATGTTTGTTGGTGTAGCCGATTTCATCTCCATTTTCAACTATTGCCACTTAATTGCAACACTCTCATTGAAACAAGACTATTTTGGATGAACCAAAGCTACTGATATAAACTATAATTTGAATTTCCAATTTTATGCATTACAAATATATTTATAGCCCAATCAAGTGTACTTCCTTAAGTATAATTTAGCTTTTACATTCTATTCTACTTAATATAATAGCACATAAGTTAGTTACTTTTCAAAATGTTAATAGTTATATCCTAGGGCTTACAGTTTTGATAGTTTTAGAAATACACACAACTGGCAGAGTGTATAGTTGTGTGCATAGAATCCCTTTATGCACTTGCAATTTCTATCTTACAATCACATCAATTTTGGAGATACTTAAATATCTCTCAGAGCATTGAGAATTTCCATCTATTCTCTGTAGTTGTCAATCAGTTATCTCTTTTCATGTTTTATTATGTTTTAAATAATATTCTTTTCTTGACTTTTTCTACCCCACCATTGTTTGATATTTTTAGAGTTTATAGAAGACATTTTTAGTTTGTTTCAATTTAAATCTAAACAAATGATAGATGATGAGCTTAAAATGTGCTCATAATTTGGATGTTATGATAAACTTTTAAATGCCTTTACTTTTGTTATTTCATGGTTGTTTAAACTTTGTTGAAACCTTTTATTGGGATATCCTGTAGCAAGATACTTTTATATTCCTGCAGCTCATTGTGTTGACTTGATTGCATTTATTGCCCCATTGACTCCTTTAAATGACTGGTATATCATATACAGTTTTTGAATGATGAAGTAGATTTAAATGTGTGATTAATGAATAGATATCATGTATGTGCCATACGCCTTTTCTTTCGTATCTGTTACCTTTTGTTTCGCAGGTTGTTGAAGAATGATCAAGTCAAGCGCAGCCGATGTCGGCCTTGCAGCAAAGTCCATTTCCTGCACGACTTCGAGGGAGCTCCGATGAAGACTCTTTGACCGAAACCATGGGAAAGATTTTTAATGACAATCAATCTGGAAAGAGTGGAGCGCTAGATTCTCTCTGGATCGTGTTGAACGCATAAATTCATGATGAAGTTTGTTCCTTGATTTGGGGATATACTTTACTTCCACATCTTTCTTTGATAGGGTTAGTTAGTTAGTTGCTCTCCTATTTTTAAATAAAGTTCTCCTCCTACGCGAGTGAGAAGGAGAGAGGGAGAGAAGGAAAAAGATGATAGTTAGAGTAAGATAGAAATAGAGTAGCAGATATCATGTAAGAATTAATATGATAATGAAAGATAGAATCTATTTGACAAGAGACAGATTTTGTTGTTAGTCTCCATATCAACAAAACAATGTATATCATTCTGTTTTCATGAATAAAGTTCAATGAAGTTCTGAGTTTAGCATCTGCATAATCAGTAGAGGCTTGCTAAGGGGGCCCACTTAGTAAGTATCTGTAGCTAGTTAGTTAGTTGTTCTTTCATGTTGAACTTCAGTTCACCTTTATCTTTGAAGTTTTTATACAAACTCAGTTTTATATTGCTCCTGCAGCATAAGGAATCTATCACTATGCTTGTTCGTGCAGCATAAGGCTAGTTCATTGTTTGTGTTTCAGTTGTAGTTGTTATGGTTTCTATCGTAGTTGAGTTAAAGAACTTTTTATTACCTTCCTATAGCGTAGATAGAATTTCTTTCCAGTATGTATTTCTGCTAAGATTTGACTGAAACGAGTTCCTAGTGCATATATTTTGCCGTGCCATTTAAAGTATACGTCCCCTGATTCGATAAGTAAATGAACGTCCACAAAGAGAGATATTAGTCACCTATTGGAATGTCCAATTCCCAGGAAAGGTTTTACTGTGATTTTCATATCCTTTTGTGGGCGTAACCATTTTTGGCACCGTTGCTGGGGATGGCGTCCAACTAGGAATTTGTTAGAAGTCATTTTTAGCAGTAGTTTAGCTTGTTAGTAAAATTTTCTAGATCCTTCAAGTCACTATTCACCATATTGCATGCATAGAAGAAGAAGAGATGCACTGGGAAGGTTCATTCCTAAAAACTTGTTTGTTGAACTACCATTTGAACCAGTTGACGACGAACCTAAAGAAAATCCATTCGCTCTATTATTCCAGCAACCAAACATGGAAAATAATCCACCTAATAATCCACCTCTTGTATTTAAGTTTCCCATTATTCCCTAGAGAGATACTGACAATCTTAAAAACATTCCCTCTTCCTTGCTTCCAAAATTTTATGGCCTGGTTACGGAGGACCCAGAAACTTTTCTGATTGAATTTGATGTCCTCTATCATAGTTATGACTACAACACAGACACTCATAAACTGAAGCTATTTCCTTCCACCTATAAAGAGGGAGCTCTCAGATGGTTCATGAGCCTGGGAAGAGGCGTTGTCGATAGTTGGGTGGCCATGCAGATGACATTCCTTGAAAAGTATAAGGAATATTGTAAGAGTGCCAGTAAAGGTGATGACATATTCCGAATTCAGCAGAAGGACGACGAAAGTCTGGAAAATTATATTTCAAGATTTTTGTTTTCACTAAAGAGAAACTCAAACCATACTCTCAACGAGGACTCTCAGAAACTATTTTTTCTAAGGGGAATCAGTGATGCCTATATAGACGCCCTGGACCTGATAGGAGGAGGTGATATAACCCAGCTTCCTTGGGATGATATAAAGAAAATATGTCTCAACTACTCTTGAGCAACAGTTAAGAAAGGTTGAGGTCATCATGCTACAGTGGGGAAGTCTTCTTCTGGTGGAGTTTCCCAAATGGAGATAACAAATTTTCTATCTGACTTCAAGCAGGACATCATTAATAATATGGCTACGCAACTGGACACTATGCAAGCTTGGAAGAAACATGAGGAGGCTGAGGCAGTTTTGGCTGAGTTCTATCCATACTGCAGACAAAAGAAGCGTGACTACAGATGCAAGATGGTGGCTAATTTGGAAGCCAAGAAACTACCTACTGACTTCAAGCTAGTAGAAGGTGATGATGATTGAAAGTGTTCTTTGTTGCACAAAGGAAACCATGGGCCCAAAGACAAGGTATGCCTCAAGATCCTTTAACTTTTGGTAATCCTTATTCTGGCTATAATAACCAATGGCAACATGCATATGGACTACCACCACCCTGGAATCCGCCTCAACCAAGTTGGCCTATTTATCAGATCCCACAATGGCAATCTCCTCAAGGAGGTTGGCAGCAGCCACAAGGGCAACAGACCCCACCTTCAAGAAATTGGCAACAAAATCTTTAATGGAGAGGCCCTCAGCAATGGCAAAACCAGTCCTCTGGATTCCTGCAGCTTCCATAGCCACAACCACAGGCCCTTATGCTGCCTCCTACAACGACTGCCACAAATCCTGTACCTCCCAAACAAATGCCTATGCCTATCCAACCATTGTCCAATCCTAATAATAAACAACAACAGTAGCCACAACAGCCTGCATATCTGGCCGAAGCCAACCAATATCAAGCTTATGCCTTAAATGTTAATGACATCCATTTGAGGTCTGAAACCACTTTACCTGCTCCCAAACCACCTCTGATTACTAAAATACTAGATTCTCCCCTTGAAGAATCTACTGCTCATGTTGTTCCTGCTAAGCACATGCCCATAACTAATACAGTTTTTAAGGAGTCTATTTTGCAAAATCAAGACAACCCACCTTTTTCTCAAAGGTTGCAAAGTACTGCATCTAAATCCATGGAAGAACCCACTTTCAAAATTTTGGATTAGCTCAAGAATGTACAGATTCAAATCCCCTTATTTCAGGCTATTAAAGATATTCCTATTTTTGGAAAAGCTATTAAAGAGGCTTGTTTGAAGAAGCTTGGACAAAAGAAAAAGGATCCCCAAAAAATTCATGTATTAGGGAAATTGGTTGATATAATGTTGGGAAATGTAGTTATTCCAAAGCATATTGATCCTGGAAGTCCTATAGTGCAAATACATATAAATGGCCAAGTTGTAAAAAATGTCTTGATTGATTTAGGTGCTGCCATTAATGTCATGACAAAGCATACTATGGACTCCTTGAACATTTCAAACATTAGGTCTACACCCATAGTTCTGCAGCTTGTAAACAGCTCCATAGTTAAACCTAATGGGATAGTGGAAGATGTAATTGTCACTCTTGAATCTTGGGAGTATCCTGCTGATTTCATAATATTATCAGTTAAGGAAACTTTAGGAGGGTATCCAGTTATCTTTGGTAGACCATGGTTAGCAACTACTGATGCTTTTATAGGATGTCGTTCTAGAGATATGACCATTTCTGATGGACAGTCCATAAAGAAATCGACTCTGTATCCGCTTGCTAGACCTCAACCAGATTTGTCCCAACCTTTTTGGCTAGATGTGGGGGAAGAAACCGAAGAAGCCAATTCTTTGGTTCAATTAATGATGATTCAAAATGACCCATTCTCACAACTTCAGAGTGAGGATGCCCTGTTGTTTCAAATTCTACAGTACAACTCTGATATGAGTAATTCATCTGATCCAAATGGTACTCATTTACAATGTTTCCTGCAGCAACCATATTCTGAAAGTTCATTGCCTAAACCTCTAGCGCTTTTTCATAATTTGCTTCCACAAGAGGTACAAACATCACCTGTAGATTCTATAAGTAATCTTATTAAGTAGATAGAATTTTCTCCAGATCATTGTTTAAATGTCAATAGCAAGCTGTCACAATCTCAAGAGGTTGTCTTATCAAAAATGCTACAAGAACAGCATAAAGCTTTTACATGGGAATATGGGGATATGCAAGGGATATATCCTTGAGTTTGTACTCATAGGATATATATCAAAGAAGATTGTTCACCAATTAGACAACCTCAAAGAAGAGTCAACCCAACACTTAGAGAAATAGTTAAAAGTGAGCTTCAAAAATTACTTGATGCTGGTTTTATTTATCCAATCTCTGACAGTCAATGGGTTTCTGCATTAGTCATTGTCCCTAAGAAAGGTGGAAAATGGAGAGTATGTATAGATTATAGAGAATTGAAAAGTGCCACTAAAAAAGATCACTTTCCACTACCTTTTGTAGACCAAGTACTAGACTCACTATCTGGTAAAAGATATTTTTCCTTTTTGGATGGTTACAGTGGGTACAATAAGATAAAAATTGCCCCTAAAGATCAAGACAATTGAACATGCTATTTACTTTATCAGCAAGAACCTTCAAGGTCCTGAGCTCAACTATATTGTCACAGAAAAGGAATTGCTTGCAGTAGTGTATGCTTTGAATAAATTTAGGCATTATGTCACAGGTTATCAGATATTCATCCATACTGACCATGCAAAAATAAAATATCTGATGAAAAAACCTGGCATTTCTGGTAGGTTGGCACGATGGCTCCTGTTGTTACAAAAATTTGACATTACAATCATTGACAAACCAAGAAGAGCTAATGTTGTAGCTGACTTTTTATCAAGACTTCAATCAGCTACACCTGTTGAACATGAGGTCATTGATGATAAGTTCCCAGATGAACACTTATTTTCCATTGCTGCACATACACCATGGTATGCAGACATTGCCAATTATCTAGCAGCAAACAGAATACCAACCCACTTTTCTCCAAAAGAAAAGAAGTTGTTAATTGAGAAAAGTTTTAATTTTTCATGGATTGGAAATTGTCTGTTTTATACTGGACCTGATCAAGTAATGAGAAGATGTGTAAGAGAAGATTTGACATATGATATCTTGCATGCTTACGATGATGAACTATGTGGAGGACATTTTGCAGCAAAAAGAACATCAATGAAGGTTCTTATAACAGGGTACTATTGGCCAACATTACACAAGGATGTTGTGGCCTATACAAGAAAATGTGACAGATGCTAGCGTATGGGAAGACCAACTAAGTCCGATGAAATGCCACTATATCCGCAGGTAATAGTCACCCCTTTTGATAAATGGGGGATGGATTTTATGGGACCAATCGATCCACCATCAAATGGCAAGTCATATATTCATGTTTTCACAAATTATGTAACAAAATGGGTCGAGGTAAAAGCTATGACTCATGCTTGGGATAATAAAGTTGCTGAATTCCTATATGAACAAATTTTCACAAGATTTGGAGTTCCCAGAGAACTTGTAACTGATCCAGGAGCTCATTTTACGTTATAGTTACATTTCAAACCCTGACTTTCTGACACATAGCCCAGACCGACATGCAACAAAGTCTATGGGAAGAAGAAAAGGAGAAATTGAAAAAAGAAATTGAAAGTCAGAAATCAAAAATTGCTGAGTTGAAAGCAAAAATGGACGAAATGTTAAAAGTGACCAGTCAGATTATGGAATGTAGACCACCACCCAGAGTTTATGCTCTGTGCCTTAAAGAATAGTTTTTATGGTTTCAATTGATGCGAATTTCCAGGAACCAAGATCCTATAATTCATACTGCCAAATAATTTTATAAAGCATACCAAGCAGCCCCTAACTGGTTAAGGAATTCTCTGTGTGAATTCTATTTGCAAGGTTTTTTAATACCATTTGAAACAGAATGGAATCCTCTTCTATATATTGGTGTTATTCATTTGAGAGAATTTATGTCATGGGCAGCAAATGAGGCAAATTATGGCAGGCAGTGGGAAACATATGAGGAAGTTGAGAAAACAGAGCCTATTCCATTATGCTCTCAAAGTTCAAACCTCCATGCAATGTTGAAAGATTGGTTTGCTTTGACATATGGTATTAATAATTTTTCAGCCAGAGAGAAAAAATATTTGATATTAGAAAACAAGTATATGATGAATTCCAGGCACAACAATATTCATTTTGGAGACTGACATACACCAGAAGTGAGAAAAGATGGGAGAGATTAACTGTTGGTTTTAGAAATTTCACAGCAGCTCTCAAGTGAGCCGACAGATATATTCAATTGGGACTTCAAACAAGATTTGAACTGTAGCTGCCACTAAAATTCAGACCCCATGTGTTAATGTGGCCCCTCTATCCTCACTAGGCTACAAATCTTAACAATGAATTAGAAGACCGAAAGTATGAAAGGTGCTAGGATTTCAGAGGATTTTATTACAGGTTTGGAAATCCGTTTCAGAGTTATGCAACAAACACTAACTTCAGAGAAACCACCAGGAAAGTTAATGCTGGAGGACCAGCATTGGGTCAAGTAGGGGGTAGTGATGAGCTTAAAATGCACTCATAATTTGGATGTTATGATAAACTTTTAAATGCCTTTACTTTTGTTATTTCATGGCTGCTTAAACTTTGTTGAAACCTTTTATTGGGATATCCTATAGCAAGATACTTTTATATTCCTGCAGCTCATTGTGTTGACTTGATTGCATTTATTGCCCCGTTGACTCCTTAAAATGACTGGTATATCGTACACAGTTTTTGAATGATGAAGTAGATTTAAATGTGTGATTAATGAATAGATATTGTGTATGTGCCATATGCCTTTTCTTTCGCATCTATTACCTTTTGTTTCATAGGTTGTTGAAGAATGATCAAGTCAAGCGCAGCCGATGTCGGCCTTTTAGCAAAGTCCATTTCCTGCACGACTTCGAGGGAGCTCCGACAAAGACTCTTTGACCGAAACCATGGGAAAGATTTTTAATGACAATCAATCTGGAAAGAGTGGAGCGCTAGATTCTCTCCGGATCGGGTTGAATGCATAAATTCATGATGAAGTGTGTTCCTTGATTCGGGGATATACTTTACTTCCACGTCTTTCTTTGATAGGGTTAGTTAGTTAGTTGCTCTCATGTTTTTAAATAAAGTTCTCCTCTTGCGCGAGTGAGAAGGAGAGAGGGAGAGAAGAAAAAGAGATGATAGTGAGTAAGATAGAAATAGAGTAGCAGATATCATGTAAGAATTAATATGATAATGAAAGGCATAATCTGTTTGACAAGAGACAGATTTTTTTGTTAGTCTCCATATCAACAAAATAATGTATATCATTATGTTTTCATGAATAAAGTTCAATGAAGTTCTGAGTTTAGCATCTACGTAATCAGTAGATGCTTGCTAAGGGGGCCCACTTAGTAAGTATCTATAGCTAGTTAGTTAGTTGTTCTTTCCTGTTGAACTTCAGTTCGCCTTCATCTTTGAAGTTTTTATACAAACTCGGTCTTATATTGCTCTTGCAGCATAGGGAATCCATCACTGTGCCTGTTCCTGCAGCATAAGGCTAGTTCATAGTTTGTGTTTCAGTTGTAGTTGTTATGGTTTCTATCGTAGTTGAGTTAAAGAACTTTGCATTAACTTCCTATAGCGTAGATAGAATTTCTTTCCAGTATGTATTTCTGCTAAGATTTGACCGAAACGAGTTCCTAGTGCATATATTTTGCCGTGCCATTTAAAGTATACGTCCCCTGGTTTGATAAGTAAATGAACATCCATAGAGAGAGATATTAGTCACCTATTGGAATGTCCAATTCCCAGGAAAGGTTTTACTATGATTTTCATATCCTTTTGTGGGCGCGATCAATAGATTTGATTCAAAGTTTCGATTAAGGATATTATATTTTTCATATTCCTAGTTGACTTGAATTCAGTGAGCAACAACCTTTTTGTAACCAACTCAAGTCGATTCTTGAATTTTTTGAGAGCACTTATCTTTCCACGACAAAGATGGTCACTCTCACCGTTTAACCATTTAATTTGTTTTATCTATTATTTTCTTACCATCCAAACTTCAAATTAATTCTAGTGTGTTTGATCTCATCAGCTAGGTCCTCAATCTCATGAGTTCAAACTAAGTTTTGAAATTTAGTATTATTGAAACTTTTCTTCAATTCTTGGCTATAATATATGCATCTTCTATTTTGACCATATCAAATACCAAAATGATAATTCATGTTTATTCCAGCCTTTTGATAATGTGTTTCCTTTATTGATGTAGAGAGAAAACTTATAAATAGAAGTGAGTAGCGTGACTAGTGAAGAAACTTCATAAAGAGATCTATGTGACTAGAGTAGATGTTATATTTTTCAATTTTCAAAGTTTATGGTTACAATTATGAATCTCTATTTCAAAGTATTTTATTTAGCTATATAAATTTGTTGTGTATTTTGGATGTCTTAACAGGATGGCACTCAATTTGGATAGAGGGAGGAGACTTCACACTCAAAAGCATTCACAATATAAAGAAACCCTTTCTTGAGATTTGAGAGGAAAATGATAACTCTGAAAACGTTGTGGGCTTAGGAAGAGTCTAGTTTCTATTCAAACTATTGTAAATGCATAAAATATCTGATTGGTAGAGAATGTATCACTATCATTTCAAGTTTTTTGCTTTCTATTGGAGGATCATCTTCCTCATTTCTATGATCTTGAATTGTATAAAATCTTTGGGGATGACAACCCTTCCATGTAGCATAGATTTTTACATCTAATCTATGTAAAGTTGATGTTATCAATAGATAAACTTTTTGTGTACAAAATTTTATCCTCTTAAAGAATAGATCAAATGTGTTTTCCCCAATCTATTTTATGTTCTATATCAACATCTAAAACAATATGAAACCATGGGTGAAAAAATATAGTCTCAATGTCATGCACTAGTGTCAAAAATATCATGAAGAAATTGAAATTCTAAAATGATGGATTCACAAAATAGCAGTAATTTTTAATTTTATGCCTCATCCTCAAAATATACACATATGCACTCAAAACATACCTAGATGGTTATAAATCACCTAAAGTATTAATAAGATGTGTATACTTTAAAACAAAGTCTATGTAACAGGTAGGCAATAACATTTGTATTATTGACAAAAGATGTGCCACAAATATTTTGGGTTCATATACCAAATCAATGTCCTCATCATATGAACAAGGGGTACATCATTAGAATATAGTGACAACACACTGTCCCCTATTATTTCTTTCCAATGTTGGAAAACGCACTGTCCCCTGTTAGATATTTCTAGACATCTTACATTCTAATGACGTCCCTTGTCCGCTTTTCCTACATAGGGGATAGTGTGTTTTCCAACACTGCAAAACAATGTGAGCATTTTTTTGTTCCAATCATATCAAGAAAGTGAATTGCCATTTTCACTGTAACCAAAGAATTGTTCTAAAATTTGAAGGTGGACTTCATTACTATAACTGACAAGGGACAATTTGTTTTCCAACATTACAAATTTATAGGGAAATAATTGACAAGGGATGCTATGTGTTCCAACACTACAAATGATGTGAGCACTTTTTGTTCCCTATTGGAAAACACATTGTCCCTTGTTAGTTATTTCCAATGTTGGAAAACACACTATCCCCTATTAGTTATTTCCAATGTTGGAAAACACACTATCCCCTATTAGTTATTTCCAATGTTGGAAAACACACTGTCCCCTATTGGAAAACACACTATCCCCTGATGGAAAACACATTGTCCCCTGTTGGAAAACACACTGTCCCTTGTTGGAAAACACACTATCCCCTGTTAGTTATTTCTAGACATCTTGCATTCTAATGATGTCCCTTGTCCACTTTTCCTACATAGGGGACAATGTGTTTTCCAACACTGTAAACAATATGAGCATTTTTTTGTTCCAATCATATCAAGAAAGTGAAATGTCATTTTTACTACAACCAAAGAGCCATTGTAAAATTTGAAGGGGGACTTTATTACATAACTGACAAGGGGTAGTGTGTTTTCCAACACTACAAATTCATAAAGAAATAATTGACAAGGGATAGTGTGTTTTCTAACACTGTAAATAATGTGAACATTTTTTGTTCCATGTTGGAAAACACACTGTCCCCTATTGGAAAACACACATTGCCCTACTGGAAAGAACATTGTCCCCTATTGGAAAACACACTATCCCTTGTTAGTTATTTCTAGACATCTTACATTCTCATGTTGGCCCCTGTCCACTTTTCCTACATAGGGGATAGTGTGTTTTCCAACACTGGAAACAATGTGAGCATTTTTTTCCCCAATCATATCAAGAAAGTGAAATGTCATTTTTACTGTTACCAAAGAGTTGTTCTAAAATTTGAAGTTGGACTTCATTACATAACTGACAAGGGACGGTGTGTTTTCCAACAGTGCAAATTCATAAGGAAATAATTGAGAAGGGACAGTGTGTTTTCTAACACTGTAAATAATGTGAGCATTTTTTTGTTCCCTATTGGAAAACACACTGTTCCATGTTGGAAAACACACTATCCCCTATTAGTTATTTCCAATGTTGGAAAACACACTATCCCCTATTGGAAAACACGTTGTCCCCTATTAGTTATTTCCAATTTTGGGAAACACACTACCCCCTAATGGAAAACACACTATCCCCTAATGGAAAACACACTGTCCCCTGATGGAAAACACACTGTCCCCTGATGGAAAACACACTGTCCCTTGTTAGAAAACACACTATCCCTTGTTAGTTATTTCCAATGTTGGAAAACACACAATCCCCTAATGCAAAACACATCGTCCCCTGTTAGTTATTTCTAGACATCTTACATTAGATAATGATGTCCCATGTTTCCTAAATAGGGGATAGTGTTTTTTCCAACACTGCAAACAATGTGAGCATTTTTTGTTCCAATCATATTTCCAATGTTGGAAAACACACTATCCCCTATTGGAAAATGCACTGTCCCTTGTTAGTTAGGATATAATTGATAGGGGAAAGTACGATACACCCTCTTTAAAAATTATTATTAATTTTTATTACGATTAAGGTATGGCAGTGAAATTATTATTCTATTTTTTGTCATGTATTAAGGTCTCAAGGATCACCGTCATAAGTTCTTTACAGTCTAAATATGAAATGGATTCACTCTCTATATAAATATCAATTGTCATCACTCAAAGGTTACTTTTTAATAGCTCCAAAAGATATTTTTTTGTTAATATTGGTGAAGTTTAGTAGCACATTGTGAAGAGTATTACATAACATATCAACTCAAAATATTATATTCTATATAGTGGTTGTACATATGTGATTCATTAAAGGTTGAGGTCTCATGTTGTAAGCCCTTAAGACAAGATAGTAAATGCAATTTATGAATTCATATTTTTATTAATTTATTATGTCATTGAATTCTACTATGAGCATTTGTGTAATTGGTTGTATGGTTGGATAATCCATAAATATATTTTCTAGTCACAATTTTATCATATGGTGTCAAAGTAGTGGTTTTAAATCCCAAATTACCTAAGACAGAGGGAGTGGGAGAGACTAGAGAGAGAGAGACCTAAGAGAGAGAGAGAGGGAGTGGGAGAGACTTGAGAGGGAGATGGAGAGTGAGAAAGAGACTTGAGAGGGAGAGAGAGAGGGAAGGAGGGATATAGGAAGTGGTAGGGTGGGAGGGATAGAATGAGGGATAGAAAGAGAGAAGGAGAGATTGTGGCTTATGTAATTGTCAATATGGACACTACTATTAATTGTCATGATCTTCTAACATTTTTTCATATCTTTTACTAGAATATTTAGATTAGTTGCTCCCTCATGAACCCTTAGGATAGAAACATCCCTTTCTTGGATAGAGTTTTCAATGTCTTGAATACTTTTATGTAACTTTGTAGCCACTTTTTTCTCAGCTTTGATAGTATCTTTACGATTAGAGAATGTAGATGTTTCTTTTAACAAGTTATTTACAAGACTTTTCTACATTTTGAGATAATCCTTTCATGTCTCAACCCAACTAATTCTCCTTTTTAGCACTTAGATCTTAGTTTTCCTTTTCCTTATTATCTATTTCCAATTATATTTGTTCTATGGAATTCTTAAGTTCAAGAATCTTTGAGTTCATTTGTTCAACTCCACTTATAATATCATCTCTCACATTCTTTACTTGCACAAACTCATATGCAATACAAAACCTCTTGACTTTATCCACTTCTACATTTCCATTTTCCCATTGCACATACTCCACATGCACCTTCCTCAACTTCTCAAGAGTGGGAAGAATCTCTTTAGTCAATACACTATCTATCTCATTTACCTTGGTCTACTTCTTTAGATTCCTTTTCCATTTCAACTTCTCAAGAGAAGGAAGAATCTCTTAAGTCAATACATTATGTGTTATCATTCTTCCAAACCATTTGTCACCATCCCCCTCCATTATACTAGTTTAATGTTCGACCTTATCTTTATGAACGACGCCAGAGGAACTGAGGACGACGATCTTCGATGAAATGATGGATGGATCTTTCCGCGATCTGATGATTTTGACGCCGTCTCGGAGATTCTTTTAAAGATGGATGATTTATTGATGCGCGATGTGATGCCGGATTGATGATTCGACGCGTGATTTCGCCTGACCTCTCCTCTACCTCCTCTCTCCCCTTCCCTCTCTACTTTCCCCGATCTTTATCTACTTCTCTTTTCTACCATTGTTTATGATGAATTTATGGCACTTATATTTATTCTTGTGTATATTTCTAAAGATACTTCTCCTTTGTACTAGATCTTTATCTATATGATCATTGTTTTAAAAAACTCTAGTTGCTCTATCACTTTCTTCTTTAACAATTCATAGCTTCTATAAGGAATTTGAATATATCAAACTCTCATCCAGATGCCTTATAAACACATTTGAAGAAAAATATGAATGATTAATTACGATGATTACATCAATTACGTGGTAAAAAAGAGCATTGTTCAATTGCTTAATTAATAAATTATAGTGTAAATATGAATAACATTAATCATTTATAGTTTCATCAGTTCATTATTCAATTTATTCAATTAATCATTTATTATGAAAATATGGACAACATTGGTAAAATAAATGTATTTACTAAAATTCCATATTGAACTTAAGAATTCCATGGAATAAATACATTCCTCTATAGTTTCCTCTATAGTTCACTATATCGCTCCTCTCTCACCATCCCTCCTAACCTTCCTCTTCCCATAGATGGAGAGAGGTATAGAGGGATAGAGGGATAGGGGAGGGAGAGACATGGAGAGGTAGGTAAAGAGAGGTAAGGTTGAAGGAATAGAGGGATAGGTAGGTAGAGAGAGTGATGGGAGATAGGGAAAGTAGAGAGGGAAGAGGAGATAGAAGTAGATACAGCGGGGAAGTTGGGAAGGACAGAGAGGTAGGTAGAAAGAGAGGTGGGTGGGATGGATTGAGGGAAAGGTAGGTCAAGAGGGAGAGGTGAGTGTAGATAGAGAGAGGGAAGGATGGAGAGAGAGAGAGGGAGGGAGGGAGAGAGGGAGAGAGGGAAAGAGGGAGGGAGAGAGATAAGGTGCAAGGAATAAAGAGAGATGTAGGTAAATCTAGATACAAAGGTAGGGTGGGAGAGGTATAAAGAGAGAGAGGGGGGAGGGAGAGGTATATAACTACTTTTCAAATCTATCTCTCCCTCCCTCGCTCACTCACTAGTACCTTATGTTATTTCTACAATTGTGAAATTTTATATGGACTTGGATGTTCTAACCTTTTCAATTTTAACTTATCAACCATCTCTTTTTGTGCTAAAATATATGTACTACCATTGTTTGAATTTATAACACTTATATTTAGTCTTGTATATATTTCTAAAGAGATTTCTCCTTTCTACTAGTTCTTTATTGATACCATCATTGTTTAAAAAAACTCTAGTTGCTCTATTACTTTCCTCTTTAATAATTCATAGCTTTTATAAGACATTTGAATATTTCAAACTCTCATCCACATGCCTTATAAACACATTTGAGGAAAATTTTGAATGATTAATTATGATTATTTCATCAATTACATGGCAAAAGTGAGCCTTCAATTGTTCAATTAATCAATTATAGTGTAAATATGGATAACATTAATCATTTATAGTTTCATGTAATGGATTAATGCAATGATGATAGATGATAGGTTTAGAGTTTATGGTTTAAGGTTTAACCTTTACAATGGATTAATGCAATGATGATGATGGATTAACCCAAAGAGAGACATAAATATGGTGTTGAAAGACCTTATAATGAAGAAATTGAAGAAAGAGGTAGTAGTAGTTCATAATGAAATAAAAGAATAGATGAAAATTAGATAGATGGAGGATGATATGGTAGATGTAGTGAAACAACCTTCATCATAGAATTAAGGTTGTATAGAGAGAGAGAGAGAAGTAAGGTTAATTCATCATTACTATCTCCTTCTCCTATTATTATTTAAGATTCCTTCTCCTATAGAATTTGATTCTTTCAATGTATGGTGTTCATTCTACTCAGCTATATTTTGAAATAGAGAAAGATCTTAGGACTTCAACTCTACTTTAGATTTAAAATGTGAAAAATTATTTTGAAATGGAAAGAAAATTTCAATTTCTACTTTTCCCTAGTGACCCATACTAGAATTCTATTTAGGAGGAAACTAAGGCTTAACAAACTAGAGTGAGAGAGGGAATTAGGAAGGGATGGAAAGAGGTTATGTGGGAAGGAGGGAGAGAGAGAGGGAAGGAGGGAGATAGGGAGAGATGGTTAGAGAGAGGCAATGTGAAAAAATTAGAGATGTAGGTAGAGAGAGGGATCTAGGTAGGGTGGGAGAGGTAGAGAGAGGTGGTGAGAGAGAGAGAGGGGAGGGAGAGGTTATTACAATTCTTATGAAGATTTCAAAGTAGTTATCACTAGATCATAATAGAGGGAGGGAGAGAGAGGGAAGGAGGGAGATAGGAAATGGTAGGGTGCTAGGGATAGGAGGGAGAGAAAGAGGGAAGGAGAGAGATAGGGATAAGTATAGAGATTGGTATGCTGTGTGGGATAGAGGGAAGGAGGGAGATAGGGAGTGGTAGGTGGGAGGGAGGGAAGGAGGGGTATATGGAGAGAGGTTGTGTGTGCGTGAGAGGGAGAGAGGGGGAAAGGAGGGAGATAGGAAGTGGTAGGGTGGGAGGGATAGAGGGAGGGAGAGAAAGAGGGAAGGTTGGATATAAGAAGTGGTAGGGTGGGATGGATAGAAGGACCCAAAATGGACTTAGTGTGAGGGAGAGATGTGATGGTTGATTGTGGGAAATAGGAACCCAAAATGGATTTATAGGATGGAGGATGGATAAGGATAATGTTCTTGGGTTGGTATGATAAACAGTGATGGTGAAAAATGTTTTAGAAGAATGATAATATATAATGTATTGACTTAATGTATTGAAGGTGGACTTGATTACATAACTGACAAGGGACAGTGTGTTTTCCAACAGTACAAATAATGTGAGCATTTTTTTTCTATTGATTAGTTTTATGTATCACCCACCTAGAAATCCTCCTCAAGCTATCCACCCTTGAACTTAGAAAAGGAAGAATGAAATCACTCAAAACCCACTATTTTTCCAACCTACAATTATTTTGTGCATTTCTTTTTCCATCATATGAGGAAATTGAAACACAATTTTTACTCTAAGTAATAGTTGTGGTAAATTTTGAAATTTCCTTTCATCACATTAGGATGGGTAGGTAGATAGAGATAGTGGAGAGAAGTTGTGTGTGTGTGAGGGAGAGATATGGAGAAGGAGAGAGACAGGGAAAGTAGAGAGGGAAGGGGAGAGATAAGTAGATATAAGGTTTTGTATTGCACATGAATTTGCACAAGAAAGTGTGAGAGGTATATAGAGAGTTAGGCAGAGAGGGAGGGTAAGTGGAGGGAGGGAGAGAGGGGGAGGGAAGGGTGAGATAGGGAGTGGTAAGGTGGGAGGGATATAAGGACCTAAAATGGATTGTGGGACATAGGGACCCAAAAAAACTTGAAGAGAAGTAGACCAAAGTGAATGAGAATAATGCATTGACTAAAGACATTCTTCCTGCATTGACTGAGGGAGGGAGGGGAGGAGGGGTAGATGGAGATAGGATGTGTGTTTGAGTGTGAGGGAGAGAGAAGGGGAAGGATGGATTTAAGAAGTGGTAGGGTGGGGGGATTGAGGAAGGAAGAGAAAGAGGGAATGAGGGAGATAGGAATTGGTAGGGTGGGAGGGGTAGAAGGACCCAAATGGAATTAGTATGAGGGAGAGATGTGATGGTGGGTTGTGGTAAATTTAGGCACCCACTTCTGCATTTCCATTTTCCCATTACACATAGTGCACATGTTCATCAAATTTTGGAGTAGGAATAATATCTTCAATCAATGATTAGGTGAGGATTATGGAATAGATTAGAAATGTGGATGAGGAATGGTATAAAATAAAAATGTAGGGATGAAGGTATGGGGAATTATGAATGTAACAATTAATTCATGAAAATTGTGAGAAGGTCTATAAGATGATAGGAGTTACCGAAAAGGTATAATCTTTAGAATTATAATTTACTTTTCCTCTACCTTGTAGTAATGATTAATAAAATTCTATAGGAGAATAGTTTCCTTAAATGAGAGAGAATCTTAAAGTAAATATTTATGAAAGAGGATATGGGAAAGGTACAGAAAATAAGACTTCTATCCCTCCACCCTACCACTCCCCATCTCCCTCCTTTCCTCTTTATCTCCCTCCCTCTCTCCCTTACACACACACACACAACCTCTCTCCACCTACCCCTCTCTCCCTAATTATCTCTATACCTATCCCTCCAAACCTACCACTCCCTATATCCCTTCTTTTCTCCCTCCCTCTATCCCTCCCACCCCACCGGTCCCTATCTCCCTCCTCTGCTCTTTCTCCCCCTCCCTCTATCCCTCCCACCCTACCACTTCCTATCTCCCTCCTTCCCCCTCTCTCTCCCGCTCTCTCTCCCTCTCAAACACATACAAACTCTCTCCACCTACCCCTCCCTTCATCCCTTCCTAAGTCTCTTTGTACCTACCCTCTCAACCTAACACTCCCTATCTCCCTCTTTCCCTCTTTATCTCCCTCCCTCTATCCCTCCCACCCTACCACTTCCTATCTCCCTCCTTCCCCCCCTCTCTCTCCCTCTCACACACACAAAAACTCTCTCCACCTATCATCCCTCCCTAACTCTCTCTATACCTATCCCTCCCACCCTACCACTCCCTAGATCCCTCCTTCCCTCCATAGATTTAAGGCATTGTTGGAGGCTCAACTTAGTGGATATTGGTAAAGGAATACTTATAGGATTATCATTGTGCATGTTGAAACACTATAGAATAGTCTCAAGAAACTTCCTCTAGTTTAACCATAGCTTCTTATTATCCATATTTCTATGTATTTATATACCAAGGACATGTAGATCTTATGGATCCTAGATATTTCAGCTCAAAAATATACTACAACTTCTAAAGAGCAGGAATAATATCTTAAGTCAATAAATTATCTATTATCATTCTTTTAAACCATTTCTTGCCATCGCCCTCCATCATACCAATCCAAAAATATTATCATTTCCCTCCTCCATCCTATAAATTCATTTTGGGTTCCTATTTCCCATAATACACCATCACATCTCCCCTCCTACTATGTCCATTTTTGGTCCTTCTATCCCTCCCACCCTATGACTTCCTATCTCTCACCTTACCTCTTTTTCTCACTCCCTCTATTGCTCCCACCCTATCACTTCGTATATCCCTCCTCCCCCCTCTCTCTCCATCACACACACGCACACAACCTCTCTCCACCTACCCCTCCTTACCTCCCTCCCTAACTCTCTCTATACCTATCCCTCCCACCCTACCACTCCATATCTCCCTCCTTCCCTCTATCCCTCCCATCCTACCACTCTCTATACCTATCCCTATCTCTCTCCTTCCCTCTTTCTCTCCCTCCTTCTATCCCTACCACCCTACCACTTCCTATCTCCCTCCTTACCTCTCTCTCTCCCTACCTCTATTATGATATAGAGATAACTACTTTCAAATCTAGATCTTGGTAACATATTTTATGCCATTCAAATAGTTTATCAAATCGTCCATCCCTAGAGTATGTTTCTTTATGTTTGTCATCATAGTGTGAGTATTATCTTTATACAAATGTATAAATTTATTCTCATACTACCATGGAAAATATTCCCAAAAATAAATGACATATATCCTTTAATGTGATGCAATACTTCCTCATGATATGTACTTATCTTAAATTTTTACAAACATTGGTCACTTACTAGACCTTATGTTATTTCTACAATTGTGTTGGTTTTTATATTGATTTGGACATTCTAAAGATACTTATATTTAGTCTTGTATAAATTTCTAAGATACTTCTCCTTTCTAGTAGTTCTTTATCAATACCATCACTGTTTAACAAAATCCTTTTCATGATCAATGACTTACCTCTCTCTAATTTATTTATTGGGATTTTTCATTTGTTTGAATCTTCATAAGCATTGTAACTATTGTAAAACCTTTATGTCTTTATCAATACTCCATTTTATTTGGAAACATTCAAATACTCTATGTCCTTCTATTCCACATCTAAAATACTATTATATGAAGTTTGTTTCACTACATCTACCATATCATCCTCCATCTATCTAATATTCATCTATTCTTTTATTTCATTATGAGCTACTACTTCCTCTTTGCTCAATTTCTTCATTATAAGGTCTTTCGACACCGTCTTTATGTCTCTATTTGGGTTTATCCATCATCATTGTTGCATTAATCCATTAGGTTAAGCCTTAAATCATAAACCTAAACCTAACATATATTATCATTGCATTAATCCATTGAAAATAAGAAAGCGATAGAGCAACTAGATTTTTTTAAAACAATGATGGTATCGATAAAGAACTAGTACAAAGGAGAAGTCTCTTTAGAAATATATACAAGAATAAATATAAGTGTTATAAATTCAAACAATGGTAGTAAATATATTTTAGCACCAAAATATATGGTTCATAAGTTAAAATTGAAAAGGCTAGAATATCCAAGTCCATATAAAATTTCACAATTGTAGAAATAACATAAGGTACTAGTCAGTGAGCGAGGGAGGGAAAGATAGATTTGAAAATTAGTTATCACTATATCATAATAGAGGGAGGGAGAGATTGATTTGAAAAGTAGTTATCTACTTCTCCCTCCCCCCTCTCTCTCTCTCTCACACACAAGATCTCTCTCTTTATACCTCTCCCACCCTACCTTTGTATCTAGATTTAATACCTACATCTCTCTTTATTCCTTGCACCTTACCTCTCTGTACCTACACCTCTCTCCCTCCTTGTTTCCCTCTCTATCTACGCTGACCCTCTCTCTCTTGTCCTACCTTTCCCTTAATCCATCCCACGCACCTCTCTTTCTACCTACCTCTCTGTCCTTCCCAACTTCCCCCCTATATCTACTTTTGTCTCCTCTTCCCTCTCTACTTTTCGTATCTCCCATCACTCTCTCTACCTACCTATCCCTTTGTTCCTTCAACCTTACCTCTCTTTACCTACCTTTGCATGTCTCTCCCTCCCCCTATCCCTCTATCCCTTTATACCTCTCTCCACCTATGGGAAGACAAAGGTTAGGAGGGATGGTGAGGGAGGAGTGATAGAGTGAAGGATATAGGAATGCATTTATTCCATGGAATTCTTAAGTTCAATATGGATTTTTAGTAAATACAATTTTTTTACCAATTTTGTCCATATTTTCATTATAAATGATTAATTGAATAATGAATTGATGAAACTATAAATGATTAATGCTATCCATATTTACACTATAATTGATTAATGAAACAATTGAAGAAGGCTATTGTTTACAATGTAATTGATGCAATCATCATAATTAGTCATTCATAATTTTCCTCAAATTTTTTTATAAGGAATGTGGATGAGAGTTTGAAATATTCAAATTCCTTATAGAATATATGAATTATTAAATAAGAAGGTGATATAGCAACTAGAGTTTTTTAAAACAAAGATCATATTGATAAAGATCTAGTACAAAGGGGAAGTCTCTTTAGAAATATATACAAGAATAAATATAAGTGCTATAAATTCATCATAAACAATGGGAGAGAAGAGAAGTAGATAGAGATCGGGAAAGTAGAGAGCGAAGCAGAGATAAAAGTAGATAGAGGGGGAAAGTTGGGAAGGAGGGATATGTAGGTAGAAAGAGAGGTGGGATGGGATGGATTAAGGGAAAGGTAGGTAGAGAGGGAGAGGTTGAGTGGAGATAGAGATAGGGAGGGAGGGAGAGAGAGGGAAAGAGGGAGGTGTGGGAAGAGAGGTAAGGGTGTGTGTGAGGGAGAGAGTGGAGGAGGGAGATAGGGGGTGGTAGGGTGGGATAGATAGAAGGACCCAAAATAGACTTAGTAGGAGGGGGAGATGTTATGGTGGATTATGGGACATAGGCACCCAAATTGGATTTATGGCTTCAAGGAGGGATAGGGATAATGTTTTTGAGCTGGTATAATGGAGGGGGATGGTGACAAACAGTTTGGAAGAATGATAACACATAATGTATTGACTTAAGAGATTCTTCCTTCTCTTGAGAAGTTGAAATGGAAAAGGAATCTGAAGAAGTAGACCAAAGTGAATGAGATAGATAGTGTATTGACTGAAGAGATTCTTCCCACTCTTGAGAAGTTGAGGAAGGTGCATGTGGAGTATGTGCAATGGGAAAATGGAAATGTAGAAGTGGATAAAGTCAAGAGGTTTTGTATTGCATATGAATTTTTGCAAGTAAAGAATGTGAGAGATGATGCTATAAGTGGAGTTGAACAAATGAACTCAAAGATTCTCAAACTTAAGAATTCCATGGAACAAATATAATTGGAAATAGATGACAAGGAAAAGGAAAAATCAGATCTAAGTGTAAAAAAGAGAATCAGTTGGGTCGATACATGAAAGGATTATTTAGAAAAGTAGACAAGTCTTGTAAATAACTTGTTAAAAGTAACATCTATATTCTCTAATTGTGAAGACACTCTCAAAGCTGAGAAAAAAGTTGCTACAAAGCTACATAAAATTATTCAAGACATTGAGAAATATATCCAAGAAAGGGATGTTTCTATCCTAAGGGTTGATGAGGGATCAACTAATCTAAAGATTCTAGTAAAAGATATGAAAAAGTGTCAGAAGATCATGACAATGAATAGTAGGGGGTGTTAACAGGTAAGAGCAATGGAGATGAGGAAGAATTTGTGTTGCATATTTTCCTCACTCTCTCTACCTACCTCTCCCTCTATTCCTTCAACCTTACCTCCCTCTACCTACCTCAACATTGGAAATAACTAATAGGGGACAATGTGTTTTGCAACATTGGAAATAACTAGCAGGGGACAGTGTGTTTTCCAATAGGGAACGAAAAAATGCTCACATTATTTGTAATAGGGCATAGTTATTTTTCCAACATTGGAAATAACCAATAAGGAACAAAAAAATGCTCACATTATTTGTAGTGTTAGAAAACAAACTGTCCCTTGTCAATTATTTCCTTATGAATTTGTAGTGTTGGAAAACACACTATCCTTGGTCAATTATGTAATGAAGTCCACCTTCAAATTTTAGAACATTGGAAATAACTAACAGGGTATAGTGTGTTTTCCAACAGGGAACAAAAAAATGCTCACATTATTTGTAGTGTCAGAAAACACACCGTCCCTTGTAGAGTTGCATAAAAAAGCACTCAAAAGAGGCATTCTCACGGCTGAAAAAGCAGACACAATAGAGTAACTTCTTCACAATTTAAGGTAATGGAAAACAACCCCCTTGCAATCTTCCACAACAAGGGCCTCATGTTGCTGTTCCACTTGGTGGTGACTTGAAAAGCTATATGTGCCTTTAGTACTTGATTGGACTTTTTTTACCCATTTTACACAATAGATTAAAGAAAAACATGTATATAGCTACTAAATCATCAAGAAATGTACAACCATGTTGCATATATGAAAGAAAGACAATAATAAACAATTAAATTGAATAGAAATATCTTAAAGAGTTAACTTTCAATCAACTCAAAGGAAGCTTCCATCTCTCTCACCATAACATCAGGCTTTCCTCATAAAAATTGGCAAGAACTAAGAGTAGATTTTGGAAAGTCAAGACCATCAATCTACTACATTACAGAATGAAATTTCATATAGAGACTACTTTTGAGTTACATATTTTTATCTACATATCCATATACATTACTATATAGATATGAATATCATTCTCTACATATTTGCAATTTGGCAAACTTAATACCAAAATAGACTTCTCAAGAAGACAATAGTAATATGAATTTACCACCTACAAAGAAAATGCAACAAAAATGTATAGTTTCTGAATGCTTAAAACAGATCATTTCAAGCTTAATATGTTTTCGTCCTTCCAATTTTTCTGAAACCTTGCAAGTCGTCATTGCAGATTCCTCACACTAGTTGCTTTTATTGCTAGTACTTGATTTAACCTGGATACATATTCATCTGTCTGTCAAGTACTTCACGTGCCTTGGACCTATGCTTCCCTTTTTGCAAACTCAAAATCTCGATGGCAACCCTATGCTTCCAAATCTCGCATACATGTCTACTAGAGCATTTCCAAATCTCGATGGAACGCCATTGTGCTTCTAAATCTCACATGCATGTCTACCAGAGAGTTTCTAAATCTCGCATAAATGTCTTCCTTCGCTGCCTGCAATTTGCACCATTGTTTTTTCTTCTTGCTCGAAAAATTATCAGAGAATTCCATGTTTGCGTGGGATTTATTTTGGAATATCAGATCTAACAGTACACAGCATTGCATTCATCTGACATTTTGAGAAATAGAATTTGTTAGAGAAAAATCTTGCAGACCATGGACAAAATAATACAGAGCATTTGTTACAGCACTATAAATAGAGAGCCGAGAGGGTTCAGAGGAGATTTGAGATCAATGCTACCCAATGGACTGCAGGTACTCCATCAACAGTCCAACCGTGTTCCATAGGTTCCATTACTGCTTCAGTGGGAGCTACTGCGAGTATTGGAAATTTACGGGAAACTAGTGCTCAAGAAAATTAAGATCATTTTCCCTCCAGTTTTGAAAAGCAAGGATTCAAAAGTCTGGCAGTTGGTACGGAATTGTCGATGGAATGGATGCAACTGGCGGACGGTGGCCTAAAAACTTCCGCTTCTTTTTAAAAAATTTCAAACGTCCATCACCCGTCCATTTCCATTTGGACAAACAATGTCCGTTTACCCCTCTGACTTCCGCTTGCCTCCCGTCAGCAATTTGCGTTGGTCCCACACTACACCGTCACATCATGTCATGTATGTTTCTATGAATGTTTTCATGCATTTTGGTATGTACATAGGTTCATTTTTTCTAGGAGTTAGTCGGCTCCCATTCAAACCAAGAGTGAATATTCCAAGTAAAAAATTCCATGGATCATTTTTAATTCCAGTCCGCGATGTCCGTTCAAAAACTCCACTACCTATATCGAAAACGACTTCCGACGACACATGTCACCATATTGCACTAGTGTAGTTTTCACATTGTCAGAATGGATTTGAAATGCACTCAAATGACAATCGTTGATCTGAAGCACCCTTTATGCTATCCATTGTTCTTGTAAAGCATACAGTGTACAAAACATTGGACACACATTGTCATACTGTGTCATCGCCATCTCAACCTTGTCAGTGCAGATCGAGAATGCACTACGAAGGAATGGCGCA
>VDFB02121801.1:0-18063 GCA_007258455.2 Sequoia sempervirens
ACGATTGAGGTTAGTGGGATGATTACTAATCTCAATAGCTTCTTTGATTTTTCTTTTGAAAAAATTGTCTTCTTTGCATAAAACTTTAAAGTTTTCTAAGCAAATATGGTGCTTGGTAGAACAGGAGTGGTCAGCCAGGGCTGATTTGAGGATCCGCTCGTGTTTTATGTCAGCACCATGCTCTTTGATTCGCGTACAAAAAGCTCGGCCAGTTTCACCTATATAAGGTGTGCCACATGAGCAGACCACCTTATAGACTCCCGAATCAAGAAGGATGTCCTTAGAGTCCTTAATAGAGGGGAGATGACTTTTCACAGTAGAGAGGGGCTTGAAGGCACACTTAAGAACTTTCTTAAGCAAGATCTTGGAAATTTTGTGTGAAATTCCTTCAATGAAGGGAAGAGCAGCACTAGGAAGGACCTCAAGCTTGGAGGAAGTGTTGTTAGAAAGGAAAAAGGTCTTGGTTTGGTTGAGAGCTTTGGATATTTGTTTTCTTGTGAACCCATTCAAGCTAAAGACTTTGCGAAGGTGGGCTAACTCTTGGTTCAAGTTGTCTTTATCACAAATTCGATAGGCTCTCAAGGCTAAAGTTTTGAGGACACCAATTTTTTGGCAGGGGTGGTGATGCGAAGAAGAATGGAGGTAGAGGTCGGTGTGGGTAGCTTTGTGAAAGACCCGACGACCAAGGGAGCCATCCAATTTTTTGAAGAGCAAGATGTCAAGGAAGGGGAGTTGGCCTTGAACTTCAATCTCCTTGGTGAAGGAAATGCTACTCGCCAAACTATTGAGATGAGCATGAAATTCTTCCAACCTGTCCAAACCGTGTGGCCAACAGACGTTAGTGTCATCCACGTAACGCTTCCACCATTTGGGTTTGAGAGGGAAGGATGAAAGAGCCAAATCTTCAAAATGTTCCATGTAAAGGTTGGCGATGACCGGGGAGAGGGGGGAACCCATAGCAACGCCATCAACTTGCTCATAAAAATGCCTTGAAATGAGAAGAATGTGGATCTTAAGCAAAATTCCACAAGGGAGGCAATTTCATCATTTGATTTGCGCCGGACAATCTCAATGGAATCAAAGATGGGAACCTTGGTGAAAAGAGAGACCACATCAAAGCTCACAAGGAGGTCACTGCTGTCAAGTTTGACATCCTTTATGAATTGAACAAACTGGTTGGAATCCTTAATGTGGGATTCAGATTTACCGACGAGATGAGAGATAAGTTTGGCAAGAAAGGAAGCAAGTTTGTAAGTGGGAGAGCCTATGGTATCCACTATGGGACGCAAGGGAATTCCATTTTTATGAATTTTCGAAACTCCATAAATGCGAGGAGTCACCTCTTTGGAGGGAATCAAGCGTTTCTGTGTTGAGTCATCAAAAGACGAGCTCAAAACCAAAGATTTGACTTTTTAAAAAAAAATTGAACACGGATTACGAGGTAAGACTTTATAGCTTAGGGAATCTGAAAGAAGATCCATCATTTTAGATATGTAATCCGGTTTTTCCATAATGACTGTCGCATTTCCCTTGTCAGCTTTGCTAATGAAAAGATCATTATTGCGTAACAAATTGTTGAAAGCAGCAAGTTCGGCTTTGGGTAAGTTACACTTGGGAGGTTTGGCGCGACGGAGGGCCACAGCACAGTCTTGCCTAACTTCTTCAGCGACGTCCAAAGGAAGAGACTGCACTATGCTTTCTATGCCAACGAGAAAGTCCAAGTGGGGAATGCTACGCGGGGCTATAGCATAGCCAAGACCCCTTCGTAAAAATCTCATGCAGAGGGGATCTAGACGGGCCCTTGAAAGGTTTACCACCAACCTCGACTCCCAATCATGAACAACACGTGGATCAAGGGAGCCAGGATGATGGGATGCAGAAGCGACACAAGGTTCAAGACTACGGCCAGGAACACACGCAAAGGAGGGAGGATGAAGTGAAGCGGTGGCTGAGGTGATAGAAGGAGAAGAGAAAGCATGCGGGGCAGGAGAAGATGGACCCACGGACCAAGGAGCCAAGCTTTCCGAGGGGGCAACCACCGAAGAAGCTGAGATAGGTTGGAGGTCAACATCATGATGGGCTCGATGTTGGCCAAGATCAGAAAAGATTTCACATTCATTAATGCATGGAAAAGAGCTCGACACAGAAGAAGAAACAACAACAGACTCACCTAGAGACTTCAGAAGATTACCGTTTGAAAGTGACCATTGCTTTCCGCTGGACTGGCGTCTCACTGCCTGAGAATTGTGCGAACTGCGGCTAGAGTGATCAGACAGTGCAACCGAACTGGCTTGCTTGCTGCAGGGCGTGGGGGATGACAGAGGGGTGACAGAAGCTGGTGAAGAATGAGGCTGAGGGAGACAAGAGATGGCGGGCTGAGGGAGACATGAGGTGGTGGGACAGGAGGAACTTCGAGCAGAGGGGTGGTGTCGAGGAGAGCAAGGAAGAGGCAGGGAGAGAGACTTATGAGAGGAACACGGCGCGCGAGAGTGGGACGAGCTGCCATCGAGTGCCGAGCAATCCACCATGCAAGAGATGGAGTCCGCTCCGGAGGAGGAGGCATGGAAAACATGGTGGGGACGGGATGCAAGAAAGCAAGGTGGCGGGAGAGGAGGAGAAAAGGTATGATGAGAAGACTGACCAAGGTGAAGAGAAGAGGAGATAGGAGGCGCCAAGCAAGGGGAACGGTCCACAGAAGAACCAGAGTAAGAGGGGAACCGCCTACGTTGTAGCGCCACAAAATTTTTTTGTTGCCTTCTGACACTTTCTGTCTGCCGACCCATGGCTTTAACATGTGAGGATATATCCAGGCGGATCCAAATATCAGGACGCAGTTCAGCCGCTAGCTCTAGATGAAGATAATACAGCCTCAAATTTAAACGATCAATGGACGACCTGGTCGACTTAATGACAGACCTGAGGAGGGAAAGAACAGCACGAAAGAAAATATGCTTATTTTGGTGGCTCCATAGATGATGGGAAACCTTGGCGAACGAGGGTATCAATCTGGTATCTCTGCACCTTTTTAGAAAAGCAAGATCTGCAACTTTCTTTGAGAGTTTGCTCCTTAGCACCTCTAGCTGTTTGGCTTTAAAACAAAGTTCCCTCCCATGAAGGGTATCAATAAGAGATATCAAGTTTCCACAATCCATAATCATGAATCAATTTTGCTTCTGGCTTTGATTGTGTTTGAATTTTTTGTCATCAACGTTTCGGATCATACTCCATGATCCATCATCAGGATGAAAGAGAGCATAAGAAGAGAAATGAATTGTTGCAGACCCAAACCCACTAAAAAGGAGAGAAGGTACACGCCATTCAAGGAGCAAAAATAATTAAGACAAATAAGAATGGATAATAAGAAAAACATAAATAATAAAACAGACAACAATTGAGAATAAGACAAACATAACAAATTCTTATTAAGAAAAATAAGAATTAATAATAAGGAAATAACAACAAAATGTGAAAGCACTCAATCTAAAGAAAACAATAAGAAAAATAGTTCACTTACAAAATACACAAAACAAAAATAATTTAAATAGATATAAAGGAATAAAGGCAAAAGAAAATAGATTTTATATATATAACTAAATAGTATTAAATGTAATAATCATAGTAATAATAATAAATTAAATAGAGGAGTAAAGGCATAAGAACCTAAAATTTATATATATATATATATATATAAAACTAAATAGTATTAAATGTAATAATAATAATAAAAATAAATTAAATAAATCAAACTAATAAAGAACGGACAAATTCAAATCATTAAACCAAACCAAGACCTTTTTCCTTTCTAACAACACTTCCTCCAAGCTTGAGGTCCTTCCTAGTGCTGCTCTTCCCTTCATTGAAGGAATTTCACACAAAATTTCCAAGATCTTGCTTAAGAAAGGTCTTAAGTGTGCCTTCAAGCCCCTCTCTACTGTGAAAAGTCGTCTCCCCTCTATTAAGGACTCTAAGGACATCCTTCTTGATTCGGGAGTCTATAAGGTGGTCTGCTCATGTGGCACACCTTATATAGGTGAAATTGGCCGAGCTTTTTGTATGCGAATCAAAGAGCATGGTGCTGACATAAAACACGAGCGGATCCTCAAATCAGCCCTGGCTGACCACTCCTGTTCTACCAAGCACCATATTTGCTTAGAAAACTTTAAAGTTTTATGCAAAGAAGACAATTTTTTCAAAAGAAAAATCAAAGAAGCTATTGAGATTAGTAATCATCCCACTAACCTCAATCGTGACGAGGGCTGGAGCCTCAATCGTTCCTGGAATCTGCTGTTATCCAATCTCAGAAATAGGCATCACCCCCTCCCCTGATTCTTGCTCGTTTTTCACCTAGTCCTTCTTCTTTCCTTGATCTTCGGTGTCCTTCCGGTGGGTCTCTGCAAGGTTTTTCTAGGTTGGCTTGGTGTTTAATTTCCTCGTGGCTGCCTTTTGGTTGGCCTCTTTCCTTTTTGGTTGTTGTTTCTCTTTTATATATTTAATTTAATGTTTTCTTTTACATATATTTATTTCAGGTCTGTATTCTTTTTATTTTTACTTTTATTTTTAATTCTTTTCTATTTTCTTCTTTTGTTTTAATGATTTGAATTTGTCCGTTCTTTATTAGTTTGATTTATTTAATTTATTTTTATTATTATTATTACATTTAATACTATTTAGTTATATATATATATATATATATAAATTTTAGGTTCTTATGCCTTTACTCCTCTATTTAATTTATTATTATTACTATGATTATTACATTTAATACTATTTAGTTATATATATAAAATCTATTTTCTTTTGCCTTTATTCCTTTATATCTATTTAAATTATTTTTGTTTTGTGTATTTTGTAAGTGAACTATTTTTCTTATTGTTTTCTTTAGATTGAGTGCTTTCACATTTTGTTGTTATTTCCTTATTATTAATTCTTATTTTTCTTAATAAGAATTTGTTATGTTTGTCTTATTCTCAATTGTTGTCTGTTTTATTATTTATGTTTTTCTTATTATCCATTCTTATTTGTCTTAATTATTTTTGCTCCTTGAATGGCGTGTACCTTCTCTCCTTTTTAGTGGGTTTGGGTCTGCAACAATTCATTTCTCTTCTTATGCTCTCTTTCATCCTGATGATGGATCATGGAGTATGATCCGAAACGTTGATGACAAAAAATTCAAACACAATCAAAGCCAGAAGCAAAATTGATTCATATACAATAGTAGTTCATATGCAAAATATAATAATAACAAAATAAATACAAAAAAATATAATACATAGCATTTTTACTTGGACTTTTTAATAAAAAAACTCAACAAAATAAAATTTCATCATTATGAAAACTTAACAATTATCTAATATATATATGAATCTTCCTTACTTCACCTTAAGTGTATAAATATAAATAGAAATATTGAAATTAATTTTGTACATTACATAGATCATATTAAAGATAACTATGAATACTTTAGAATGTAAACTCTATATATATCTTTATTAAACATGAAAAATGTATAATTTAAAACACATAATCATATATATATATATATATATATATATATACACTATGCCACAACAAATACACAATGTCTCCAAGCTAATACCATCAAATTTAAAACAATTTAAATATTCTATGTTTTTGTGACTTTTTTTTGTCTTGAAAATAATTTTTCTTGACATTCACAAAATCTCACATGGTAGTCTAAAGTAAACCATGTGTTTTGTGAGGCATGAGATCCCATATATATATATATATATATATATATATATAATTTAAGTTAATTTAAAAGAGAGGCGATTTTGATAAATTAGAAAAAAGAAAGGTGTATTTAAATGTTTATTTGATGATATAATTTATAGAAATTGAAGATATACAAAATTAATTCAACAATGTTTAGAAATTAATGTTTTAGTATTCTTAATATCTTAAATCAACATAGACATATAATTATGTGTGAATCAATTTTAAGGGGTTTGGGATCGATCATGAGCATTGTGGATCTATTCTCTAATTGAAGTAGATTTAATGTGGTAGACAATATATTTATAGAACCTAATTCATATAAACTTTTATATCTAGATGTGCATAAGGAGAATGATAAATTAGAAACACCTTTGGAGAAGCTATTGAATTTCTAGAGTCAAGTTCTCGTAGGTCATCCCACTAGGTGGATAAACTTTATGATCTTAAGAAAATATTCGAAGACAACATACACAAGTGTGTAAATGACCTATATGTAGATTTTGATGCAATGGATCTTTCAAAATTCAAATCTAAATATTCACAAAATGTTATTCTTCCATAATTAGAAAACTAGATACATTAACACTAAATACAATAACATTAGAAAACTAGAGGATTCTAAGAGATGCACTAAGCAGCCAAGAATCCCCATGCCATTTTGTAGCCTTAGGCCTCTACAAAATAAAGAAAATAAAGTAATAGAGAGAACATTTGGTTTACACCATGCACATTGGGGTTATACAAAGATGATTAAAAATAAGAATTCCTTAAGTTGCAAAAATCTCTCTTGTATATAAAATAGGCCTTATACCCTATGATTCTTACAAATGTAAAGGACAATGTACCACCTAGTACATCCCCTCATCCATCCTTACCTTATGATATAATAATGCATTCATATAATTTATCCCTATCATACCATCATCACATTTATCATTGGACTAAAGTGTGTTGTTGTCCCAACTAGCTTTCCATTTCATCTCATTTCAGATTTTTGAGCCAAATTTAAATGTTTTGGGTTTTCATTTTAAAAAAGCTTCAATTATTTCTACATTCAAATGTTGATAACTACCTCTATCTCACATTTTCTAAATGTATTTTCCATTCAAAATTATTCTACTATAATAATTTCTTCATAATTTTGTGTACTCTTTGAGAATGAGTTGTTTAAATTGATAATGATTTCAACCAAATATGTGAAAATGATTCGACCTAAAGTATTAGTTACTATAGAGAGCACAATCAACCCCAATGTAGGTGACCAACCTCCAAAGCCATGCAATAATATATTCTCTCTTAAAATTATTTGAAGGGTTTCAATTTTTTTAATAGTAATAAAATATTAGAGTCATTAAAGTATTACATTGTTGGTCACAAATTATTTTTATTTATATGTATTCTTATAGTTATATTCCAAGGGTGTTAAGAGGATATGTTTCCATTTAAACATATAAAGAAGTGTCCTCAATATTTCACTGGTATGTGGGTGCTTGTGTTGTCAACATAAAAAATTCTCTAGATGACTAAGTTGAAAATGTTACTTTGCATTAAAGATTGGTAATGAAATGATAATTGAGAGGATATTTTTTTCATTTTTAAAAGAACATATGGATAATGATATTTTATTAGACATCATGAATTAACTTGATTAATTATGGAGTTAACAAGGAGAAATGGACATGTTAAACTAGAATTGATAAGGAATTTTGTTGTTTTGATGATGGAGTTAACTCACGAGAAGATAATTATGAATTCTATTAATTTATTTAATAGCTTTCTTTTATATGAAAATTTCTTATTTGATGAATATGTTAACTCATGAGAGGATAATTATGAATTTTATTAATTTACTTAATAGATGATAATTAGTTAATGTTAATCAAATAATAAAGAATTATTTAATTAAATGATAATAATGGATACTAATGATAATAAATGGATAATGGGATGATAATAATTAATGAAATAGAATGCATCAACTTTGTAAAAAGATGCAATTCATCAAAGAAAAAATTAGGTATTCAAATACTCATTCTTTCAAAAATATCTTTGCAGAGAAAGAGTAGGTTCAATTTAAGCTATTTGAAGTCAAAAACTACATTATTTCCCATGGCTTCAATGCAGCCACATATGATCTTCAAAAAAGTTTACAAGGTAATTAGGGAGGAGATTTTTTGGCATCAAAAGTCTACGGAGTTTTGGTTGAAGGAAGGTCACCGCAATACCAAGTTTTTTCATGCCTTAGCAAAAATCAAAAAACAAATGAACTCCTTTTTTCAATTAAAGCTAACAGCTCAAGGGAAATGTTGTATAAGGAAAAAGACATCTAGATTGAGGCAATCAATTTCTTCTCAACCTTGTTGAGTAAACCTCTACATCAAGATCAACATATTTCTCATCATAGGGAACAACTATTAATATTTATCCCTTCTCTGATAACTCAAGAAGATATTTTTCAGTTATTGAAACCTTTCATAGTGGAAGAACTAAAAACAATAATCTTATCATTTCCACCAACAAAGGTTCTAGTTCCCGATGGTTTCATAGCCATTTTATTCCAAAAATGTTGGGAATTCATATGCGTTGATTTGGTGCATGCATTGGAGGAGTCAAGAAAATTAGGGAACATTCTCAAACAATTCAATGTTAAGTATCATATTACTATAATCCAAAAAATGAAGAGTCCAAGTTCCTTTTCAGATTTCAATCCAATATCTCTTTGTAGCACAATTTACTCGAATTTTACTAAAGCAATATATTTTAGATTCCTTCCCCTTATCAATAAGATTATCTCAAAGGAACAAGTAGGTATTGTTCCAAGAAGAGAAATTGTAGAAGGAGCTTTAATTGCTCATGAAATGTTGCATTCTATTCAAGCTAATAAGATTTCAACATTAATTATTAAGTTGGACATGACGAAGGATTATGACCAGGTGGATTGGGACTTCCTATTCCAAGTTCTTACAAAATTTGGGTTTGTAACAAAGTGGTGTAAGTGGATTTCTCTTGTCTCTCAAGAGAAAAAATTTCCTAGCTTTTTTAAGTCAACTCAAGGAATTAGACAAGGAGGTCCTCTATCTCCTTTTTTATTTATCATTCTAGCAGAGGCCCTCAGTAGATCGATTAAAGATGTACATGTACAAGGTAGTTGGAAAGGCATCCAAATTCTAGGTACTAATATCTCAACAACTCATTCTTTATTTGCTGATGACACAATCCTATTTGGTAAATCTTCACTTATGGAAGCCAAATATGTCAAAAGTACTATGGAAAACTATACTTCTATGTTGGATCAAAAATTTAATGAAGCCAAATCCAAAATCTATATCTTCAATACCCCTGATTTTATCAAGAGAAGCATAGTTCATACCCTTGGTTTTCAAGTCGTTGAGTTACCATGTAAGTATCTAGGCATTCCTTTCTTTATGCAAGCTAACAAAACAACCTATTGGAACAAAATCGTTCTTTCTATTAAAAAAAAATTGCACTTGGAAGGGTAGATGGATTTCAATAGTAGGTAGAATTCTCATGGTCAAATAATTTCTATCTACAATTTCCAATTACTTCATGGTAGTTCTCCAAGCTCCAAAAATAATTTTAACACAAATTGAAAAATGCATTGGGCAATTCCTCTGGAAGGGAAATATAGATCGGAAGAAAAAGATACCTTTGATTTCAATGGAACACAGGTATGTTATGATAAAATGAAAGGTGGTGCAAGCATTCATAATCTAGAAGCACTTGAAACCTTGCTCTTGGAGCCAAATTGATTTGGAAGATGTACTCTAAACCTTAGTCTAAATGGTACAAAATCATGTAATCAAAATATTTGGATTCAAATGTACCAAAGATAATTTTCTCAATATTGAATCCACCATCAAGTTCAACAACGTGGAACTTTATAATTTCTTCGAGAGAGGTTATAGCTCCTTACCTAACTTGCAAAATTAATAGCGGGCAACAATCATTTTTCTAGGACTCTTGGAATGGCTATCCTTCTCTTTCTAATTTTGAATATCTCAATCCAATTAAAGATTGTTTAAAATATACTTGGGGGATTCTACTTGCAAGTTGCAGATGGACAAGATAAGGTTTGGAAAGACTTGAGCAACATTCAACTTTCATTAGATCAAAATTTTCTTTTCCAAAAGCACCTGAAACAAATATTTATCTTCATTAATCATGAAGTTGACACTAATTTAGGCCCCATGAAATGAAAGAAATTACTTAGTCAAAAAAGGTTATAAGTCTTTGATGTCTCAAGGTGAACAAATAGAAAGCCATAGATCCTTTTCTTTTTGTTGGAATGATATTATCTTACCAAAGGGAGGATGATTTACATGGTTGGCATTAAAAAACAGAATCTTGACTAGCACAAGGCTCTCAAGACTAGGTATCTTTGAGCCATTCTCATGTGTTCTTTGTGGAAAACTTGTAGAAGATTTTGATTATCTCTTACTTCAGTGTAATTTTTCCCATAATTTTTGGCTACATATTATGAATAAGCTTAACTGGTATGCTCCCCTTCCAAACAACCTTTGGGATAATTTCTCAAGTTGGCCCTTGCTTTACAAATCATCACTCTTTGCATGCAAATGGAGGATTAAAACTCCAATTATTATATGGAACATTTGGTGGGAGAGAAACAAAAGGATATCTAGAAAAAGAGTTTTTAGAGGTTAGTATACAATAAGAAAAATTGAGAAGTCAATTTCAGAGGCCACAAATGCTCATGTGCTGAAAAAAAAGTGGTTGGACTCAAAATTCATAGATTGGGAAGCTTTTGTATTAAAGGAATGGAATCATATTGCTTTACCCTTTCAAGGTAGTTTATTTCAGTAGAGTAAGCAAAGAGTTGATAGGAAGCAATTTTTATGGAAACCTCTACCACCAAGAATGTTAAAACTTAATTTTGGCGGGGCTTCAAGGGGTAACCCAAGGAAGTTAGGTGGTGGATGTGTAATTAGAGATCATTCAGGCAATATTATCAGTGCCTTGGGAATCAGACTCCCAATAAGCACAAATAATATAGCTAAAACACAAGCCTTGCTCCAAGGATTAAAATTGGCCAGGAGTCTAAGTATCAAAACCATCCAAATTGAAGGATACTTTCTAATAGTGGTGAATGCATGTGTGATTAGGAAATATTTAAACTGGAAATTGTAGTATGTTCTTAATTAGGCCTGGAAAGTGTTGGATTCATTTCACAACTATGAAATTAATCACTGCTCTAGGGAAGGAAATAAGCTAGCAAATTGTCTAGCCAACATGGGTTGTGATCAAGATGATGACATCTCTTCATACAAACAAACTTCTCTCCTAAACACACCCATGACAGCGAGAATCATTTCCAAAGAAACCTTTACATGATTTTCTTTTACTAATGCCATTTTATTTTACATAACAATTATTGTTGTTGGGTTTTGATATAAAAAACCAGTTTCAATGCAAGTTTCATGTTGTTAGGAAAAAGGTGTCTCAACCTTTGATTTTTCCATAATATTAAATGTTGCTAATTTTCTCACATTTCCTTCAGAGTTATAACTTGCAGTTTCTATTTGGATGAGGAGTCAAGTTGGAAAGTTGATTTTATAGGTGGAGTTGTGCATAAATGATTTTTCTATTTTTGTGTTGAGTTTAAACATGAAATGTGAGTTTTTGAGGTGCAGTTATTTTGGAAAGTGTGGATTTTGCAGTGGCAAATAGTGATAAATTAGAAAGTTTCCATTATGTGTGTGCAATTTTTTTGGTGCTTTCCATGTTGCACATTCAACCTTTGGTAGTTGTTTTAGAAATTTATAATTTATGCATTGTAAACTCTTATATATTGAGCACTTGTATTTTGGAGTTGTAGTTGTTGTTTTATTGAAGTACCATTTTGTTGCTAGAATTAATCCATAATTGAGAAGAAGTGTGAAGACTCTTGCAAGAGCATAGCTCTGCAATTATATTGTAACTTGTTTATTGTTGTTGAATAATATAATTGAGTTGTGTTTTGGAGTGTGGGGTTTCTCTGCAAGATTTTGTTCCTCATAGATGTGTGGCATCTAAGTCCTTGTGCGTTAGTGATGTTCCAGGTGCTGAAATCCTACTGTAGGTCAGGAAATTAATACAGAGGAAAGATACTTCCTGCTACGACTTCTTTTCAGTTAGTATCAGAGCTTGGCTAACTTTGATTCAATTGTTGTGTTTGAAGGGTTTTTTGAGTTGATTTTTATTTCAGTGGGAGTTTTGCAGAAGGGTATTTCATGACCTTGTTGAAGGAAATAGATGGAAAACACATCCAATATATTTGAGATGGAGAAGTTTAATGGAGGCAACTTTGAGTTGTGGAAGCTCAAGATGGAAGACATGCTTGTAGATCGTGATTTATGGATAGTTTTTTCTGGAACTATTCCAACTGGCATGAAACAAGAAGATTGGGATATGATGGATCATAAGGCTAAGGGTTTGATAGGACTCTGTTTAGCTAATTTAATACTCATAAACATTCATGACTTGAGAAGACTACAACACTTCTTTGGAAGAAACTTGCTCAGATTTATCAAGTTAAATCCTTGGTAAATAAGTTGTTCCTGTGAAAGATCTATTCTCTTTGAATGGAGGAAGGAGAATCTTTTGTACATCATCTAAATGCATTTAAAATGTTAGTTGCATAGTTGAACTCTATTAGTGTGAAAATGGAGTAGGAGGATCATTGCATGACTTTACTGTGCTCATTGCCAGATTCTTGGGACCACCTTGTCATGGCCATTGGAAGTACTAGTACCACCTTTAAGATGAATGAAGTGGTTACGTCATTGCTATCTGAAGAGATGCAGAGAAAATATTCTAAAATTACTAAGGAGGCTTTGTAGGTTTGAGGAAGAAAAAAAGAAAAAGGAAAAAAGAAGACTATGAAGTACTAAAAGTCAGAATCTAAATCTCGTGGGAGGTCTAAGTCTACTGGTAAGACCGAGGTGAAATTTTGGAATTGCAAAAAATTTGGTCACTTCCGCAAAGATTGTAAGGAGGAGAAAAAGAAGAAAAAGAATTCATTCTCTGATTTTGAATCTAATAAATCCTCTTTGGATTATGCAGATTCCTTTGTCGTTGCCTTGGCAACACATGGATCACAAGATGTGTGGCTGATAGATTATGGTGCTCCTTTCCACGTGAATTCACATCGAGATTGGTTTTCTAAGTATGAAAGTTATGATGGTGGGAAGGCGTACCTGGGTGATGACTCTCGTGCCTAAATATTGTTGGCCATGGAAGAGTCAAGATAAGATTCCCAAATGGTAGAGTGAAGGGGATCAATGGTGTCCTGCATATCACTGGTTTGACATGAAACCTTCTTTCTATAAGTAAATTGAATGATGCGGGTGTGCAGGTTGTCTTCTTGAATGGAGGATGTAAGATGACAAGAGGAGCTATGGTGCTTGCTAAGGGTGTTCAAATAGGCACTTTGTTTTATCTGGATTCATGCATGGTTTAGTGCAATAGTTCCTCTATTGAAAAGGAGAAAAGAAATTCTAAGTCACAATCCTTGCCATTGGAACCAACAACAAAGAAGAAAGTTGCATCCACTTCTGATGGTCATGATTTTTGGGTACCCAAGGGTGCTCATGCTTTGGAAATGAAGTTACCTACTGAGAAGACAATGCTTTGACACCAAATACTTGGTTACATTGGTGAAAAGGGTTTAAGAACCCTAAAAAATAAATGTCTTGTTGAAGGGCTTGATGGGTGCAATCCTTGAGTTCATTTTGTGAACAGTGCCATATACCAGAGAGAGCCATGTTCATTTATCAGGTTCTCTGAAATCTTTTAGGGGTTTTGGCTGTTTTCCTCATGAAACCGTTTGAAAAGCATTTGTCAAAATATGTTGTAGAACAGTGCATGGAGGAAATTTGTTATTTTCTTAAGTGAAAATTTGATCATGATCTATTTAAGGAGTTCGAGCGCCGGTGAAAATTATCCCCGGTAGGAAAGATTAAGTGTTTGAGGAATTTGCTAACTCTTGATTGAATTCTTTCGGCTCCAGGTGCATGTTCTATAAAAGAACATGGGATTGAAAAGAGCATAAAGACAACTCCACCCCTCATGGGGTGTGGGAATTCGGGATGTGTGTTGGGAGGGCTGGAGTATACTAAAATTAGGGCTGGCCTTAAAAAAAAAAAGTGAGGCTGAAGTTGAGCTTTCCCCTCGTGCTATCCAGTTAACAAATCTCACCGTATACTTATTGGAAGGCACATGGGTGGCATTAGGATAAGCCTCATTAGGGGACATGCTGTGTGTTTGGTTGGGCATATGCTCATGGCTGGGAGAAAAGATTAAAGTTAGGAAAGCAAAGTTGGTAGTACCATCTTTATTGGTTGCCATTGAAGGTGCAGGCACGGGTTTAAATTGCCAGAAAGGGTTCTCCCAGTTGAGTGTTCTTGAGATGAAACCTTACTATTTTTAAAAATCTATAGAGGAATAGAAGAGGAAGTGTGGGTTCAGCTTTATGTTAATAAGAGAGAAGTTGAACACAGAAGCCAAAATGGACACGATGGCCGAGGGAGGAGAGATTAAGAAGCTCTGAAATTTCTAAAGAAAAGAAGAACCTCAACCTCAACAAGTAAAGAGGTCTATGAGAGATAGGCGATAAACTGATAGGTTTAGATATTCACCTAAAAGGTTTGGTTATTCATTGTTGGATTCTAGTTGTATTTTGCTTTGATTTCTAACACTGATGAGCCTAGGACTATAAGAGAGGCTATGGGTATGAGTGATATAGATTTGTGGATGAAAGATATGGATGAGGAGATGGTTGCATTGAAGAAAAATGCTACATTGGATCTAGTACCCTTTGCTTGAAGGATGAAAACCCGTTGGATATAAATGGGTGTTCAAGAGAAAATATGTTCTAGATGGTAGTGTTGAGAAGTATAAGGATCGGTTGGTCATTAAGGGGTATTCTTAGGTGGAGGGAATTGTCTATGGTGAGATTTTATCTCTTGTTACAAAGCTGAGATCTATCTAATTCCTATTATCAAGCATATAATCTAGAAGTGGAATAGATGGATGTGAAGAAAATGTTCCTTCATGGTGACTTGGAGGAAGAGATTTATATGTCACAACCAGAGCATTTCGTGGTTAAAAGTATATAAAATCTAGTTTGCAAGTTGAAAAATTCTTTGTATGGTCTTAAGCAATCTCTTAGATTGTGGTACCAAAAATTTGACACCTATGTGTTGTCTTTGGGATTTTTGAGATCTAAATTTGACCATTGTGTGTATTACAAATCTTATAATGGTCATATTCTCATAATTTCATTGTACGTAGATGATATGTTGTTTTTTGGGAATGGTAAAAGTTTGATTTTAGATTTGAAGTCTTAGTTGTCAGTAATGTTTGAGATGAAGGATCTAAGTGCAGCAAGGTATATTAGAGGGATGAAGATCAGAAGAGACAAAGCTAATAGAAAGCTTTGGTTAGGCCAAAGAAAGTATGCGAATACAGTGTTGGAGAGGTTCAACATGATAGCTTGCAGATAATTAGTTGTTCTTGTAATGCAGGGGACAAAGCTTTATGTGGAGGTTTTTCCAAAATCTTCTACCGAGATGGAAGACATGACCAGAGTACCATATGTGAGTGTTGTTGGTAGTCTTATGTATGCTATGGTTTGCACGAGGCCAGACATTTCCCACATAGTGAGAGTTCTTAGTTAGTTTATGGCCAATCCTAGATGGGAACATCAGGATGTAGTGAAGAGAGTGTTCAAATATTTGCAAGGTACTTTTGAGTATTCCTTATGTTTTCATGGTTATCCTACTGGATCTCAACACTTAGTGAGTATTCATGGATATGTGGATTCAGATTGGGCAGATGATATTGACAAAAAAAGATCCACCAGTGACTATGTGTTCATGATGTATGGTGGTGCTATCAGTTAAATGAGTAAGTGGCAAGCTATAGTCGCTTTGTCTACTACAAAAGTAGAGTAAATGGTAGCTACCCATGCTTGTAATGAAGCCATTTGGCTTAAGTATTTGTGTTCTGATATTGGTTTTAATGTAGGGCATGTTACTATCTGTTGTGATAGTTAGAGTGACATTTTCTTGGCAAAGAATCCTACTTTCCATAAGAGAATAAACCAAATTGATGTTTAATTTCATTTTTTTCATGATATGGTGGAAGATGGAAAGGTGAAGTTGAAGAAGGTTGAAAACCTGACGAATGTTACAGATGCATTGGCAAAGCTAGTGAGCACAAAAAATTTCAGATGGTGTTCGAAGTCTATGGACCTCATGACCTCTAGCAGTTAAATCCTGTTACTTCCATTGACTCTTCAAAGGTGTTTGACAAGTGGGAGAATGTTAGGAAAAAGGTGTCTCAACCTTTGATTTTTCCATAATATTAAATGTTGCTAATTTTCTCTCATTCTTGTGAGTTACAACTTGCAGTTTCTATTCAGATGAAGAGTCAAGTTGGAAATTTTATTTTACAGGTGGAGTTGTGCATAAATGATTTTTCTATTTCTATGTTGAGTTTACGTGGAATGTGAGTTTGTGAAGTGTAATTATTTTGGCAAGTGCATATTTTTTAGTGTGGCATATGCTGACAAATTGGAAACTTACCATTATGTCTGTGCAATGTTTTTGGCACTTTCCATGTTGCACATTTAGCCTTTGGCAATTATTTTAGAAATGTCTAATTTATGCATTGTAAGCTCTTATATATTGAGCACTTTATTTTGGAGTTGTAGTTGTTTTATTGAAGTACTGTTATGCTACTAGAATTACTCCAGAATTGAGAAGAAGTGTGAAGACTCCTACAAGAGCATAACTCTGCAATTATATTGTAACTTGTTTATTATTGCTAAATAATATAATTGAGCTATGTTTTGGAGTGTGGGGTTTTTCTCCTGAAAGGGTTTTCCCCATGTAAAATTATGTGTTATGATTTCATTGTTTCTCTATTTATGATATGTATGTGCATCTAAATCTATAACAGTTAATGGTGTTTAAGAAATTTTTGCAACTCTCTACTGCTTAGATTAGTGTAGGAAGTTACTTCCACTTACCTAACTTCCTTTCACATCTATGGGTCACAATGAAGTTGTATAGCTTTTATTTCTCATATTGTAATAGTGATCCAAGAAATCAATTGAAAGCAGAAAACTATTATGTTAAAAGGCGCATGACAATTGAGGGGGGGTGAATCAGTTGTTGCAAAAAATCAAAACTTAAAACTTCAACACTTATCAATTCCACAACCACACTATTTTGTTATTAAGTATGAACATGAAACACAAATAACAGAAGTAAATCAACACAATGAACAACAAATTTTTATGTGGAAAACCCAATGAGGGAAAACCCATGATGAGGATTAAATCACAATATAAAGAGATTATAAATCTAAATACAAAGTCTCACTGCCAAGGGCTCACCACCCAGAAGAGGACTCATTGTCCAAATACAAAGGCTCACTGCCTATAGAAAGGACTCACTATCCAACAGGGAGGCTCACTTTCTACTGATACAAAAGAGAACAAAAGTTCCACCACAATAATTAACACACATTTGCAACCTTGATCAGAAGATTGCAGAAACCTTTAGCTCATTTCCTTTAGGAATCTAACACAATGAAGTACTACTGCCTCAACTCACTTACACACACTTCTACTCTTGATTTGTGGATTACTTCGTCACTTTGAATCTCCATCTAAGTCTTCGCAATCCAACTTGCATTTATACCATCTTCAACTGTAGAAACTTTCTCCAAGGTCGGTCACATAAACTTCACTTCATAAACTTCAAATTAGGTTGACAACTCAACATTCCAATGGTGGAAAAGAAAGAGAGTGGACCAATAAAAAAATTATCCAAGACCAAAAGGTAATGTCTCAGATCAACCACATGCTTCCTTAATTAAATTTAATTCTACAAATGAAGTGTAAACACCAGGTTGACCAAACCTAGTGAAAACACAAATGAACATTGATGTACACGCTTCCCACCAAGAAGATGACACACAAATGACACAAAATGCTTCATTATGCACAAGAACACATCTCAAGTTCCTTCAGATACATCCGTAGCAAGTGCCACAACCTTTGAACACATAACTTCTTCGATCAGTCCATCCGGACTGTGCAAACACATATAGCAACTCTGAAACTCAACTTCTGGATCACCAAACCACAAACATCTTTGCTAGAACCAAGATAACACCATTATAAGACATATTCCAGATCCACAAGATCTGAAATAGAACAATGAAGGACTGTGGAGAAGAAACATTTCTCCCAATCCACAAAAGACCAACTCTTCCAGAACAGTTCACACACGATGAATG
>VDFB02121802.1:0-36485 GCA_007258455.2 Sequoia sempervirens
GGTGGAATGAGATGGAAAACTCACAGCGATAGACATGTCTTGCCGATGACTCCCGTTGGAAAGATAGAATCAAAGTCTCAACGACTTTAAACTTTTGAACACAACTGCTAGTTGGTAAGACTTCTAGAGGGTCTCACCGATTTTTCTCTTTCAAAGTTTCATTTCAATAAGCTTGAGGCACGTTTTCCAACATCTCCTGACCTTGTGCTTCTGTGGGGCTTCCTCTTTGCTATAGGTTGTGGGTTTTGGTTTTCCTTTGGTGGAGGTGTCTATGGAGAGTTTTTGGCATGTTTTAGACCCTGACTAGCATGTAGGTTCAGAGGTTGTTCTTCATGGTCTTGCCTTCTCTCTACTCTCTCTACTCTGGGCTTTCCTTGCCTTGTCTTGCTTCTCTCGGTTCCCAACGGCTTGCTTTGGTGCTTCTGTGGGACTTTCTCTTTGTTGTAGGTTGTGGGTTTTGGTTTTCCTTTTGTGGAGTTGTCTATGGAGAGTTTTTGGCATGTTTTAGACCTTGACTAGCATGTAGGGTCATAGGTTGTTCTCAATGGTCTTGCCTTCTCTCTACTCTCTCTTCTTGGGGGATTTCCTTGTCCTGTCCTACTTCTCTCAAGTCCTAGTGGCTTTTCTTTGGTGCCTCTCTTATTGTTTGGTATTTTCCCAGAGGTTGTCTTCTTGGTTGGCCTTTGTTCTCTCATGTCCCAAATATTCTTGGTGCAGTTAGGTGTTGCTGCTACTTTGGGTTTGGTTTTGAAGTTGTTGGTTAGTTTTTTCACCAAGGTTTTTTGTTGTTGCAAGTGTTATTCATGCCTAAGGGAGTCTTGGTTGTCCTTTCTTTTGATGGGTGTTCCTCTTTTAAGGTGGGCAATGTACTAGTTAGTTCGTGGGTTTCTCTTCTTTCACAAGATTTTAAGGGTGTTGTTTCCACCCTTGGTTTGGATTTGACAGGGCTACTTATTTTGTTCATCTTGAAGACCCTGATGTTTTGATTCCCCTAATTACTATGTTAACTCTTTTTGCTAGAGTGTTGAGTTTCTTTCATGTCCTACAATTGGTGTCTCCTATTGAGGTGGAGACCTCTCCTATGGAGGTGGAGAGGTGTGTTGTTGGTGTGGTGGTTTGTTCACACTTTTTTCTGTGAGTTTTCTCTAATGCATCTTCTATTAAGGTGGAGGCCATTCCTATTTAGGTGGAATGCAGTTTGGCTAGTGTTCCTCTACAGTGGCAGCTTGGGTTTCCATGGTGAATACTCCTATAGAGGTGGAGAGGGGGTGTTGACAAGCTCTAATTTTTTGGATCATTTGGTTTTTTGATGATTTGGCTATTCAACCAATGGTTTGGAGACTTGGATAGGTGTTTTTGCTAAGTATTATGCTGATGTTTGGATGTCACATGTTGTTGGTTTCCTAGCTGTCTCAGGCAGTTCTTTGGTCTTCCTAAGCGAATGGTTTGTTGTTGCATGGCTAATGCAGGTGATGTTTAAGGGTTCAAGGTACCTACCAAAACCTAGTTGTAAAGGGTTTAAGGTCCCTTCAAAACCTTTGGGTTCAAGGTCCCTGTAAAAAAATGGTTTTATTGTGTTTTCGGTTCCCTTCAAAACCATTTTTTGTAGCTTGGTTTTGTTGCTAGTTTGGGTTGTCTTGCTGATCCTTTGAAGTGTTGTTGTTTCATTGTTTTTTATTTTGGCAGTATGATCGTCCATGTTCAAGTTTTAGGTCCCTTTAAAACCTGTTTGTAAATGGTTTCGGGTCCATTCAAAACATGCGTTTCCCATATAATGAAAAAAAATTATGTTCAATGTAATAAATAACTATCATCTTTTAAAATCACTTAAATGTTTTTACTCTCTAAATTTTAAAATATGTAAAATTTATCATATAATCTATAAAACTCTAAATAAAATGAAATTATTTATTATATTCATTAAAACTTTATATTGATATAAAAATACATTGTAAAATTCTATAAAACAATTAAACCTTATAAAGTTATTAATATGATAAAAAATTTGTAAGTAGAATGAATTATAAAGGAAAGTCACCATGCCCTAGCAAATCCAAATGCAAACCACTTTAAAATATCACCATAAAACCCTAGAGAAAATCCCAATGCAAACCACTTGAATTAGTAGTAAAGCTTATGATACTCTACATACAAATAAAAACAAAACAAAATTTTTATTGTAAATATGACTAGTAATTATGTTGAAGGTGTATCTTTATTTGAAGTGAGCGAAGCTTCATTTGTCCATCAACGACAAAGATTCCAATGGATAATCGATGCAAGATGGTTGTAGTGATGATGACCATTTATTTTACACCATCACAAGTTTTTCGTTCATAATTTTTCCAGTTGACAACACTTTGCATTCCTCTGAGTTGTGCATAAATTTATGCGCCCAATAAATAGGCATCAGATCATATGCGCTTTTAATTATTCCTTTCGTTCGTTGTATTTTCTCATTTTCCTTGTTCACATACATTTTCTTTTCTTATATGCTTATTTTTGCATAAATTTATGCGCCCAATAAATAGGCATAAGATCGTATGCACTTTTAATTATTCCTTTCATTCGCTACATTTTCTCATTTTTTCCTCATCTGTGTATTTTCTTTTCTTTTATGCTTATTTTCATCATTGTTTTATTTTAACAAAGCCATGTGAAAGTTTAAAAAATAATGTTAATGATCGCTAATAATATTATATATGATAATATAGTTATATATAATATTAATATATTATAATAACATTATAATAATATAAATAAATAATTTAGTTATTATTATCAAATAATAACTATAATATAATATTATAATAATTTATATAATATTGTATATAATAATATTATATCTTATGTATTATGTATATTAGAAAAAATGGTGCACGGTGGCATAGGTTCGCAGGTTGGCGTAGGTGCGAAATCTGGAGAGGTAGGGAAGGTTGACGAGCCTTAGGGAAGGAATGGGAAGGTCTAGAGGAGCGAAGATGAGCCCAAACACCACTGGGGGGACGAAGCGATCGAGGTAAATTCAAATGGATTGCAGGCTATGCCCCAATGGGTTTTTGAAGGTGGGCGTTAGGTGGAAAAATGCCATCCATATTATAGGTAGGAAGGACTCGACAATGGCGCGACCAAACGCAAGAGGCATGACACCCCTAAATCCATGACCTCAGTGGATGGATTGGAAGTGGCGTGGAGAAGGCATGATTTTCCCGTCTTGGAGAGGAAAGATGATTGGAGCCTGCAAAGACCACCTGAAGCAACTTGGCCAAATCAAAAAGGGAGGCAAAAGGTATGGAAGGGATGGTAGACTCAGAGTTGGCCAACCAATATTTTTTGGGGAAGGAAATAAAGGAAAGTAGGAAGGCCAGAAGGAGGGCAGATCCCCATGGGGGAGAACATCTCCAAACAAAATGTGGAAGAAGTCCTGATGAAAATTGATGTCACAAAAGAAATTAAATCGGATGCAGTCATCTTGGGGGAATACACATTCTTGTGTTATTTTATTGGTAAGACGTCAGCTAGGGATTCGATAAAAAAATGAATCAAGGAACAATGGAAGCAGGAGGACCTGTTACAATTTCTACCAAAAGGCTTTTTTCTGGTTGTTTTTGCTAATTAAGAAGTGAAGAAGCTTGTCACAGAGGGAGATATGTGGTTTATGGGTGACACAACCCTATAAATGCAACCATGGTGTCTGAATTTTAACCTGGTAAAATTAATGCCATATGATCACCCGGTTTGGGTCAAGTTATACAACCTCCCGATGGAATATTGGACTGTGGAATGCTTGGAAAATATAGGTTGCACTCTGGGCTCCCTTATAGAAATGACCACAAGTATTCTAGACGGTTTCCTTTACAAGTATGTGAAACTGAAAATTGCAGCGATAGACACCATTCCAAATCAGATTTTTTTAAAGGTGAGAGGGGATCATTGGCTTCAAGGGATTGAAGTTGAAGATCCAAAATTTATTTTTCCCTAAGTGCAGTGCCTAGGGACATGCAACATCAGAGTGCAATAAAGGAAGGAGGAGGGCTTGGAAGGAAAAAACAAAGGACATACCCCCTTGTGAACAGAGGTCTTCATCCAGGGCCCTTAAAGCGAGGACTATGAAAATGAACACTGCATCAAAGGATGATATGCTACCTCAAGATAGCTCTCATAAGGAACCCGAAGACAAGAGGCATTCAGTTGATTTGTAGCTTAAGTCCCCGCTTTAGGAGATGAGATCCGAACAAGATCAAGATGGGATTGTAGAAGTCAATTTGGAGGCAAGTGATGATTTAGATTCCAATGTGGATCCAGTGGATGTGCTAGATTTCATCAAGGATAGGTGCATTTCCCAATCAGCTGTCAAATATCTGGGTGTGGGAAAAATCACACAACTAGAAGCACAAGAGGCCAAAAATCCTTCAAGCAATTAAGGGAAGAAGAAGCTACACCAAAAAGGTTCCCTAGCATCACTAAGTTCTTAAGTACGAAGGGAGGAAGCTCCTCCCTTGGGAAACAATGAAGATAACAACATGGAATGTCAGGGGCCTGAAGGCCCTTGACAAGTGACGCCTTGTCAGGCATCATCTTCAGAAGAGTACAAACAATATTATCCTATTGCAAGAGACCAAACTTTATGGGGAGGAAGGGATGAAATTTCTAAAATATTGTTTGATATGGAGTGGGTGCTTCCAAGACTCTGTGGGGAATTCAAGTGGATTGGGACTTTTTTGGAAAGAAGCAATGGTTTCGGTGGAAATAATTGGTTCTTTTTCCAATTGGATGGCTACAAAAGTCTTTGATTTAGGTCTGAACTGTTCTTTTGTGATCATGAATTTTTACGAGCTAACAAAAACCAAGGAAAAGGTTGCATTGTGGTGCTCGATACTTGACTTTGCTCATCCCTTCTTGAGGGACTATCTAATCATTAGAGGAGACTTTAACGCCATCTTGGACTCGATAGAGAAGAGGGGAGGGATTCAAAGTGTTTCACAGGCCACCATCGACTTCAAAAGCTTTGTGGCAAATGCTGGAGTAGTTGAGTGTCTGATAGACAATGGCGTCTACACATGGACCAATAGGCATAAGGACTTCACAACAATCGCATAAAATTTGGAAATTTTTTTGGTTTCCTTGACCTGGTTTGAAAAGGGTATGCAGGTATTGGCTAGCATTCAACCAGTGTCAATATCAAACCATTTTCCAGTTGAGCTAAATATTATAGGGCAACAAGATCTGCAAAATACAAGCTTTAAGTTTCAGAATATGTGGTGGTGAGATGACGGTCTTGTCGGTCTTCTGGAATGCTGGTGGAAGGAGACTTGAGTGGGATGATTGATTAGCTTTAAAATCGTTAAGAAACTCCAATTTATAAAACAAAAACTAAAAGTTTGGAACAAGGAGAAATTTCAAAACATCTTTGTGGAAAAGGTTAAGGTGGAAGGCAAACTGGAAGCATTGAATGAGAAAGTAATCAAAGAAGGCATGAAGAACGATAATTTTCACAAGGAAAAGGATTTGAATGCCAAGCTGGCTGAGCTCCTTAAGAGAGAAGAAATATATTGGTGAGACAAATCTAGGGAAGTCTGGCTTAGTGAAAGAGACTCAAATTCAAATTTTTTTCATGCATTAGTGCTAGCAAGGAGAGCTACAAATAAGACAGACCTCAAATTAAATACATGGATGGCCACATAGTACACGACATGGAGGAAGTGGGCTCGGTGGTTGTTGAGTTCTTTAAACACTTGCTGGGGTGTCAAAGTGGGCATGAAGTTGGTGGCAGGTTTTTGGAAACAATAGACAACGGGTCAGTGGGGTAGACAATTTGATGCTTTGTGGGGAAGTTTCTAAGGATGAAGTGAAATGCACTTTGTTTCAAATCGACCCAGACAAAGCACCTGGGCCCGACGGGTTCCTAGTGAAATTCTTCTAGATGTGTTAGAGTTTCATTGGAGACGATTTGTGGAAGTTGGTGGAAGATTTTAGAAAGATGAAGCGTTTCGTGAAAGATATAAATAACACTATAATAGTGTTGATTCCGAAGAAGACTGAATGTCATTCTTTTGGCGATTATTGGCCCATATCACTCTGCAATACCGTATACAAGGTGATCGCCAAAGTATTTGCAAACAGGCTGAAATTGGTATTGGGAAACATAATATCTGTAGAACAAAATGGTTTTGTGCCAGGCAGGGAAATCACGGACAATATACTCCTTCTTTTGGAGGTGGTACACTCACTTAAGATTAGCAGAAAGGCAGGGATGTTAATAAAGCTGGATGTCTACAAGGCTTATGATAAAGTTGTGTGGTGCTTTCTAATCAAGGATATGGAGAAAATGGGATTTTGTACCCAATGGTGCGAGCTCATTCATTATTGCATTTCCTCGGTATGTTTTTCGATTGCAGTTAATGGAACCTTGCATGGTTTCGTTCAGGACACAAATGGTCTCAAGCAGGGGGACCCTATTTCTCCTTTCTTGTTTGTAATTATGGTGGAATCTCTAAGTTGTGTTATCAATAAATTTTTCCACCATTTGGAGTGGAAAGGTGTGCGTGTGGCTTCAAATGTGGAACCCATATCCCACTAGCAATTCGCAGACGATACCACCCTCCTAGGTGAGGCAAGTATATGGGAAGCCAAAGTAATCAAAGGAGTGTTGGATGAGTATGAAATACAATCGGGCCAGAAAATGAATAAGGAGAAATCATGTATCTTCTTTTTTAATAGAAGGTAGGCGTTACAACAAGCCATCACTGGAATTATGGGCTTCCAAGTGGAAAAAATTCCAACAAAATTCTCAGGGGTAAAGATCTTTGATGGTGCTTGTAAAGAAAAACATTGGTCAGAGGTAGTCAAGAAATGTAGAAGCAAGGTGATGGAATGGAAGAATAGCTGGCTCTCATTTGCAGGGAGAATAACAATGGCAAAAGCGGTTCTATTTGCAATCCCCATTTATACTATGTCTTGTTACGAGGCACCTCTAAAAGTTGAAGAATATTTGGAAAAATTCCTCAAGAAATTCCTGTGGGAAGGGTCTAAGGATGAGAAAAAAATCCCACTCATCGGCTAGGACACAACATGCAAAGAAAAAGAGGACAATAGGGTGAGACTGCAAAAGGTGAGGCTACAAAATAACGCCCTAGGTGCAAAACTAATTTGAAAAATGTATAAGTCTCTAGAAAAACTGTGGTGTTAGATACTCTAGAACAAATATTTGGATAATGACGATCCTTCCAGAATTTTAACAATTGCAAACTTGGAAGGTGGTTCAGTTGTGTGGAGGTACCTTTCAAAGTGTAGGAATTTAATTACTAATCACCTCTCATGGCAAATTGGGGATGGTTGGAAGGCTATGTTCTAGACAGACTCGTGAGATGGCCACAAGAGCTTGTCAGAGTTGTTTGAATTGGGGCATTATGTGGAGAGGCTTCAAGAGGATTATGGTTGCAAGGTAGCAGATTATGTAACTTTAGATCTAGGCACAATTGGGGGGCAGTACAAATGGAAGGATGTGGATACCTTGCCTTTATCATTAGAAACAAAAGTAGCAGTGGCACATGAACTAGCCAGTTGGGTGGTTAATTTGTGCAATAGGGAAGACATGATTATCTGGTGTGGAGCTACCTCTTGGGATTACTCAGCTAAACTCCAACTACGAATATAACTTGCATGCAACAAAGAGAATACTTGGATGACAACCTTATGCTAGAGGCGGGAAGTGTTACCCAAGGCTAGTGCTTTCCTTTGGGTTGCCATTCACAAGCGATGCCTTACATGGGAAAGATTGGAAAGGATTGGAATCGTAGGCCCCTCTAGGTGTCCATTATGCGAATGTGAAGAGGAGAGTGTGGACCACCTCTTTCTAAATTGTCATTTGGCGGCTACATACTGGGACTGGTTGCAAGACAATTTTCATTTCTAGGGACCAAGACTTGCGAATCTAGAGGAATTCTTGCATAGCTAGCCAATAGCAGACAAGGGTGGCTATTGGCATGGATTATGGGTTTTGGAACTAGCCTTAATTGTGTGGCACATATGGAAAGAGTGAAATAGGCACATTTTCTATGAAAAGGCCTTGAGTTGGGACCTTCTTATTACCAAGATTCAAGGGGCCATCATTGAAACGACAAACAATAGAATTAGGATAAGGCACCAAAGAAAATTTCACAAGGTGGGATGATTTGATACAGAAGGCCTGGATTGAGCTCAAGACACCTAAACTAAGGGTTTGCAAGCAAGACAAGGTAAATCGGAAGATTGTCTAATGGTTGCAACCGATACAACTAAAGTGGAAACTAAATTTTGACGGGGCTGCAAAAGGTAACGCCGGGCAGGCTGGTGTAGGATGCATAATCAGGGATGAAGTTGGCAAGTGTGTATGGGCTACTTCAAAATGCCTAGGAATTCGTTCCAATAACATGGAAAAAATGTAGGTGTTAGAGCTTGGGTTGGAGCTATGCATTCATAAAGGGATAGTCAATGTAGAAATTGAAGGTGATTCACAAGTATGTATTTAGGCTATCTCCTCAGGAAAGTCACCAAGTTGGAAAATGGAAAATTGGATAAAGAGGATTCACAATCTTTTAGGAAAATTTAATGATTAATCCATAACAGACACCTACAAAGAAGCTAATAAAGTGGTTGATCTACTGGAAAATTACGGCGTATCCCAAGCCATCTTGGTAATTATAGATTCCCATGTGGATCAGTGGCCTGGCTTAGAGGTTATACTTGATCAGGACAATAGGAAGGGGTGAGGTGTCTGGCCATGCGATGCCTTGGGTGTGCGCTAGTGCGTTGGGTGCAGAGATTCACACGTAGGTTATTCTCAGTAACTGGTGGCGTATCTGGGCATAGATTTGGTCTAAAATTTGTAGATTGTGGTGTTATTACTTTTCAAGATTGGTGCACCCCTTAGCCTTTATCTGCATTTTCCTGGTTGGTGTTGTCATTCATTCGTCATTCTATATTGTTGGAGGGAAAGTTAGAAGCAATGATGGTATACTATTTTGGATTAAGTTGCATGTGTGCCAAGGAAACCATGCGGGAACAGTGTAGGAGGTTATTCTTGGTTCAAAACGAGGTGGTGTTGCAGGAGATAGTGAAGGTAGTCAGGTGTGTGAACCAAGCAAGGAGGCACTGGTGTGATGGGAAGGTGTTTGAGGAGGTGATTGGGCTATTGGTAGATATTTTGGGTTCCTGGGAAAGAATGGTGGAACTTTCTGGGAGGCTAGTGGCTGCAACATATGCACTGGTGGTGGCAGGCACCATACTAGAATTGAAGGAGGATGGATTGGTAAGCACTCTGAGGTTTTTCTTTAGCACTGATAATCTAGAAGTGGAGGAGGTTGAGGATGAGAGGTATGAAGCTGAGGCCATTCAATGTAGGATGGAAGTGAAGAGGAACTTCATGGAGAATGCATGGGGATCTACCGAACTGGGGTCATCAATGCTAACATGGAGGCTTTTTCCAGACATATGGAATCTGGTTTGTCTTGGCTCAGCGAAGGTAGTTTGGACAAAGTTCTAGGTTTAGGGTGGAGTCGTGCGGTGATATATCGTTACCTGATAATGTAATAAGGGTTGTTATGTGGGCTAGGTTGATCTATGGTTTTTGTAGCTAAAATCTATCTATGTACTCGAGTGCTATGCCCTTTTGATAACACTTACCTATAAAAAAAATAAAAAATAAAAAATAATATTATATCTTATATTATAATAATAATTATATTATATTATTCTAATATTATTATTAGATGATATTATTGCTATTATATAATATATATACATGTTATAAATAATATTATATATAATTTGGTTTATAATATATAATATTATATTAATATTATAAATTTATTCTCATTTATATATTATTAAATCATATAACATAGTTAATAATATAAAAATTGAAATTATATCTTATTAATAATTATATTGAAAATATATATTACTTAGTATACTTTTTATACATAAGTATAATATAATATAATTAAATTTATAATATTATATTATACTTTTATCATTAATAATTCTAATATTAATATATACTTTAAGTATATTATATATATTATTAATAACATAATTATAGTTGCCCCCGTGGGTTAGCGGAGTTGGTCTAAGTCTTGAGTTTGCTCCCCGAGGTCTTGGGTTCAACTCCTTGGCCCGTGACTTACCCTATCGTGCACACTTGGGGCGTGTGTTGGTTACTGTGTGACCCCAGGGACTAGTCTCGCCTCAAGCTTAGCCCGTAAAGGGAACCCGCTGGGCTTGAGTCGCTGAGGATACCTTGTGGATAACAAAAATAAAAAATAAAAAAAAATAACATAATTATAGTTATATATAACTGTGTAAGGAGATTTAGATAATCACAAGTCCATATCATTATAACTATGACAACCCTACAATTACGTGGTAGGGACTAGAATAGAGATTTATTAGATATAATGCCATTTTTTTTTCAAATAATATTTTACATATTATATTTTATATTAGAAATCATTCAATATAAATATAATATAATATATAACTAATATACAATATATATTTTTTATATTACAAGCTAACTTATATTTAATCTAATTATACTTATTATATATAAATTATATTTTAATTATTATATATTATATTCTATAATAATAATCATTAAATACATATCTTAATTAACAAAATTATTATTTGAAATTGGAGAAATTATTTTTGTGAAAATTCTATTGTAGTTACTAATTATTAATCTCCTATCTATATAGATTATTTGATTGTAAAAAATTAATTCACAAGAAATATTGAAAAATAACACAACTGCAACTTCACAAATAAAATAACAAGAATAGAAAAAAAAATATGCAGAATAATGAACACAATATTTTTTGACAAATTGTCCCTGGAAAAACCCTGAAGGGAAAAGCAGTTCAGCAGATGAGGAATTTCATTAAACTTCAACAAATCAAGATCTATACATAAACTGCTTGCCTCTTATTCGCAAGGCTCTGACAATTTTCTTCTCTGGAAATTCTTCCCTTAATTTCTCCTATTGAAATTCCACTATTGCTACCTCCAATGCTATCACCACACCCTTGCTATCACTGCAAAAATATTTGCTATCACTACAAATCTTTCTCAAGTGTGTGTTCTCCAAATGCCCATTGATCCCCTTTTATAATCATCTCATTGAAAAACCAATGGCCACGATTTAATCTCAATCGATGGCTAAGATTAAATAGACTCTAACAAACCCTAACTAACTAGTTTCTAGAAGTCTCTAGAGGAATCAAATAATTAATTAATTAATATTCTTAGGTTTGGAGATGCCTATCCAAGCTACATAAATTAACACTCCCTCTTAGCGAGGAAGGTGTTTTGCATGACACCCAACTTATCTCTAAAGAAGATGAATTTTTCCTTCCCCAATGCCTTTGCCAAAATGTTTGCTACCTATTGATCTATAGGTATATATTATGGCTGACCAATCCTCCATTGTACACAATCCCTAATGAAGTGGTACTTGATGTCTATATGCTTAGACCTATCGTGAAACACTGGATTCTCAGACAACCTGATGTAACTTTGATTGTTGTAGTGTATCACTATAGTCTCAACCCTCTGACCAAACAAGGCTACTAGCAACTTTCAAAGCCATATAGCTTCACACATCGCCATGCTAGCCACTATGTATTCTTCCTTTGTAGAACTTAGAGCCACAGACTTATGTTTCCTATAGTACCAAGAGACAGCTCCTGATCCCAAACTGAAGCAGCACCCTAAAGTGCTTTTCCTAGCCGTTGTATTGCTTGCCCTGCATTAGTATAGCCTATCAACCTGATGCCATCACCTCGAGTATATCTGATTCCATACTCAATTGTACGATGAAAATATCACAACAGATAATTTTCTGCTTTCCAATGTAATCTCTTCGTCTTAGCCATAAACTGACTAAGAGAGTTTACTGCAAAGGATATATTTGGCCTAGTGTTGACCAAATACATGAGAGATCCATTCAACTGTCTATATAAGGTGGGGTCTACATCCTTCTTCCTGGTTGTGTCTACCTTCTTCCAATTCATGATCATAGGTGTAGACATGGCTCTGCAATCCTCCATCTCGAACCTCCTCAAGATTTTGATACAATATTTCCCTTGTCCAAGGAAAATCTCTCCATTTGTGTGTCATACCTCCATGCCTAGAAAGTTGTGCATAAGCACCGAATCCTCCATCTCAAACTCTACTGCAAGGTCCCTCTTGCACTCCTCTATGAGCCCCAGTGAACCTATTAAAAATAAGCTGTCCACATATAGAACAAGAATGAGAACCTCACCCCAACCACCAAGTAGTAGAGGTTAGCATCCACCTCACTCTTCACGAAGCCCATTCCCTGCAAGTATCTATCAATTCACTCATACCACACCTTGGAAGCCTGCTTGAGTCTATACAAAGATCTCTTCAATCTTCACACGTGGGTTTCATTGCTATGTGCTACAAATCCCTCTAGTTGTTCTATGTATACCTCCTCTACCAATTCATCATTAAGAAACATTGTCTTGACATCCATCTGATGGATCTGCCATCCCATCTATGCTGCAAGTGAGATCACGACTTGTATAGAAGTATACTTGGCCACTGGAGTGAATGTCTCCTCATAGTCTTATTCCATCCTTTTGAGAGAACACCTTGGCAATGAACCTTTCCTTGTATTTCTCGATGCTATCATCTACACCGTGCTTGATCTTATAGTTCCAGCGTGATCCAACCACTTCCCTATTTGTCGGTCTAAGCACAACTTCCCATACATTATTTTGCACTATTGAGGTATATTCCTCAACCGTCACATTTTGCCACACCTGTTGTTGAGCGGCCTCCTAATAGCTAGAAGGTTTGCTAACTACCAACTGACTAACTAATGCCATATAGTCATTATACTTGGCTGGTTGCCTCTTTTGTCCACTGCTCATCCTAGGTGCTCCCACAAACTCCTGAGTATCCCTATGTGTTTGTTGGTTCTTGGTGCTAATTGTAGAGGATGAAATATCAACCTCCATGTCTTCCTGATGCATCTCTTGGATCTGTTGCATCTATTGCTCCATACACTGCGAACTATCAATACCTGAGCCTGTGCTTGTACTAGTAATTGTACTCGTGCTTTGCTGCCCATGATTTGGTTGCACGATCCTTAGAGCTTCTGTTGGTTACTAACTCTGATCATTTGCTAGCAAATCTCTGGACCTCCTATATGCCTTGACTTCTATGAATTTGACATCATGCCTAACTATAATCTTCCTGGCCCCTAGAATAAATATCCAATATGTCTTTGAGGTTTCATTGTATCCCACAAAGTACCCTCTCTCTACAATTTGATCTAACTTGGAACGTGTAGGCCTTGGAATGTGACAAAACACCAAACTCCCAAATGTCTTGAAGTGGTTGACATTTGGCTTCTTCCCTGAGAACACCTCCTTTGGTGTCATCTTTCCCAATACCTTATGTGGAACCCTATTTTGTATGTATACCACCATATTGCATGCCTCTACCCATAAGTAACATGGCATATCCTGGTCATACAACATAGCCCTTGTTGCCTTTGATATAGAATGATTCTTCCTCTCAGCAATCCCATCTACTGTTGGTTGTAAGGAACGGTCCACTCTCTCTTGATTCCTTCCCTAGTAGAGAAATCTTGGACTCTTTCCCTTTGTACATGCCTCCATTGTCTGACCGAAGATCCTTTATCTTCCTTCCCGTCGAATTCTCCATAAGAGATTTGAACTCTTGGAAGTGATTGAAGACCTCATCCTTGGTCTTCAATAAATATATCTAGGTCTTCCTCTAGAAATCATCAATAAAAGTAACAAAGTACTCGCATCCTCTGAGAGACTTCGTCGACATTGGTCCACATGTGTCTGAATGTACTAGATCAAGAACACCCTCAGATCTAGTGTTATTCCTTGGAAAAGTTGCTTTCACAAACTTCCCCAACACACATCCCTTACATACATCATCATGCTCTGTGCTTACCTCTGGAACACCTGTCACTATCTCATAAAGCAATTTAAGTGCTCCATGATGTATATGGCCCATCCTCCTATGCCATAGCTCTCCTTGATCTTTAGGATCATTGATGCTCATGAGTTCCTTATGAGTATCAAACTGCAACATGTAAAGCCAGCTGCTCCTAACTCCAATAACTATGGGTGATTTCCAATCCTTATGCTTGATTAACACATGCACCCCTCTAAAGAGTACATTGTAGCCTTTATCTTGAAGGATAGATACAAAAATTAGATTCATGCCCAAGCCTGACACATGCAACACATCATGAATGGGAATTAACTTGCCATTCTCCCTCTAAAATAGAACAGTCCCTTTCCTAGCTGGATTAAGTTTAGACATTTTCCCCATAAAAAAATGGATTCTAATGTCCTCCTTATAACTAGAAAAGTACTCTCTAACTCTTGTCATATGAAATGACGCCCCACTATCTATATACCAAACAACCTGTGAGGTTGAGCTAACCATACAAGCTATGAGTGCAAACTCATCCTCCATTCTACTAGAGAGATCATTTGCACTTGCTGAAGTTGTTGTTTGCTTCATGCCTTTCTTTTCATTTTTCTTCCTTTACGGGCAATCGTTGACATAGTGGCCAAACTCATGACAACCATAGTATTTGATCTTAGACAAGTCCTTCTTATTCTCACTTTTTGAATTTGATCCTTTGCTAGATCCCTTCTTCGCTTTCCCTTTTCCTGCTAGGGAAACATTTTCCTATTCTGCCTCACTTTTCTGACTATTATTGTTGGTTCCACTAAATAGACTTAGTCTAAGATGCTCCCGAGTGAAGTCACTCCATAGTCGATCCCAACTCAGTAAGGTGTCTTTTCCATTAATAACTTGAACAAAGACATCCCACTACTTTGTAAACCCATTTAGGGCTATTCATACTAGCTTGTCATCACTTGGTTTATCTCCAACAATTGCCAACTCATCCTTGAAAAGTCTAAGCCTGGTGAGTTAACTTGTAATGTCTTCTCCCTTATTCATCTCGGCATTCCTCAAATTTTTTCTGAGAATCAACTTCTGGTTAGTGGTAGCATTCTGGTATAGGTTTAGAATAACATCCCACAACTTCTTCATTGTATCTAACTCTACAATATGCAGAACTATATGGTCCTTAACACCATCAAGAATCAACCTCCTCACCTTGGCATCTTCCTTCTTATATGCTAAGAGTTATGTTTGATCTGTAGGTACAACTACAACACTAGTCACATATTCTTTGATCCCATTCTCTTCCAACAATAAAGAAATTCTGATTTTCTAGACACCAAAATTTGAGGCTCCATCCAATTTGTCCTAATCTCTTAAACCTATTGAGGCCATCTCAAAAGATGAGAAAAATTAAAAAACATAATTTTGAAACGGTCGAATTGAGTTTTATAAACCCTCAATTTTTCCTTCCCGTGCCTGCGCTAAGCCTTTCCTACCCATTCTCCTATTGAAAATTCTATTACAGTTATTGATTATTAATCTCCTATCTATAAAAATTATTTGACTGCTGAAAATTAATTCACAACAAATATTGAAAAATAACACAATTGCAACTTCACAAATAAAATTATAGGAATAGAGAAGAAAAACATGCAAAATAATGAACACAATATTTTTGGACAAATTGTCCTTGGAAAAACCCCAAAGGGAAAACCAGTTTAGTAGATGAAAATTTTTATTAAACTCCAACAAATCAAGAGATACATAAACTACTTGCCTCTTGTTCGCAAAGCTCCGACAATTTTCTTCTCCAAAAATTCTTCCCTTAATTTCTTTTGCTGAAATCCCACTACTACTGCCTCCAACACTATCACTGCGCCCTTCCTATCACTACAAATTTTTATCAAGTGTTTGTTCTCCAAATTCCCATTAATCCCCTTTGATAATCATCTCATTGAAAAACCAATGGCCACAATTTAATCTCAATCGATGGCTAAGATTAACTAGACTCTAACAAATCCTAACTAACTAGTTTCTAGAAGTCTCTAGAGGAATCAAATAATTAATTAATTAATATTCTTGGGTTTGAAGACACCTGTCCAAACTACATAAATTAACAGTTTTGTCCATTAATAATTATATAATAATAGTAGTAAAATAATATAATAATTTAATAGTAATATTAATAATATTGATAATATTTTATTAGTAATAATATAATATTAAGGATAATAATATTTTACTAAGTATAATATTTTTAAAAAATATTAATAATAATGTAATAGTGAGAATAATTTAATAATACAAATAATATAATAGTCATATAAAAATAATAATATAATATTATGAATAATATAATAATTTAATATTAATAATAATATAGCAATATAATAATAAATATGTAACACAAAAAATAATATATTACTAATATTATATTATAAAACATATAACAATAATAATAATGTAATACTAATACTAATAGTAATAATATATAATACTTATCTAATTTCATCTTTTATTTTAAATATAAGTGAAGAATAAAATATAATAGCATAATATAATAATTGATAACACACACCATTTTTAAATCTTGATACTTTTCAAGCTCTGCAATCTCCCGCGCTTGCAATTCAAATTTTCTAGCCATGTCTGCAGGTTCTAGGGAGGACTCTGCCTCCCCTTAGCCTGACACCCCTCCTAATACAAAAAAAGATTCACGACCCTCATGTTTCTGTTGTGACACATGGGGATGCAGGGTTTGTGTCGAGTGCATCCAAACCGCAAACAGTGATTCCCACCGATGGGGACAATGATATTTTTAACAAAGATGACTCCCTCAAGGCTAATTGGAAGAGTGCCCTTATTGGGGCTAGCAACAATGCTTTTGAGTCCTTCATCCCGTACATTTTTCAATCAAAGGAGGGGACTGAGATTTTCTTACAGGATACGGTCATGGATGAGGTTTCCTCCTCGTTGCATCTCGCACTGGTGGGGAGATTCTTTTCTTTTAGGGTCACCATTGACATGGTTCATAGATGGGCTAACGGTCGTTGGAAGCTGAAGGGTAATGTGATTGTCTTTGCTATGCTTGGATGTTTATTCCTCTTCAAATTATGACTAAGGAGGATTTGATCTATGTGCTTTCGAGCTCATGGGATTATGGAAAACATATTTTGGCTATGGCCAAGTGGAAATTGAGATTCGATCCATCTGTGGAACTTAATCAAATGGCTCCTGTGTGGGTTTGCATGCCTAGCCTCCCATTGGAATTTCATTGGATTGGTAACTCCTTTGGTATTTATGTCTCTATGGACATGACCACTCTAGCTAAATCCAAGTTAGTTTTTGCTTAGTTTTGTGTTAATGTAGCCATCAACAAGGCTCTCCCCAACTTTATAACTCTAAAATCTAAATGAGGAAAATGGACCCAGGCTTTGGTTTATGAAGATGCCACTAAGTTCTGTCAAAAAATGGGAAATAGGGGCATGTTATTGCAGACTACAAAGCCCCAGTGTTGAAGGAACCCTTGTCAAAAGGGAAAAACCTGTCCCTTTCATCTGGGGAGGAGGAAATACAAAAGATCCCCAACTCTAGTGTTGCTCAGGAGAACACCAACTCCAATGAGTTGGATGATTATCCATTTACTAAAGGTTTGTATGAGATGATGAAATCCCCTGGCCTTGAGGTTCAAGAGAATACTATTGGGGTGGAATGGGGGAAGTCCCTTGGCTTCTTGGAGGAAGGCGAAATCTCCCCACTAAGGGATTTGGGTTTGTCTCCTCATGGTTTGGCTTTGAGGGCAGAGTGTAAGACTTGTTGTTTCTCCTTTGTGTGCATGGACATAGGGAACACATAATGCTCTGCTACTACTAATCAACCTCTGAAAGGGGAGAAAATGTTGTCACTATTCAACAACAGTTGGAGATACTACAAAGGCTTATCATACTTACTCCTCAATAGCTAATAAAATTTGGCGGGTTCCTCCTTCTACAGGAAGTTAAGATGACTTATCGGACTTTCTCCTCAATAGCTAATAAAATTTGGCCAGGTTCCTCCTTCTACTATAGTGAAGTGGATGGTGCCTCTGGTGGCATTGCTACTATGTGGAATCCTACTAAGATTGATGGGGAAGCATATGCGTTTTCCCATAGTTACCTCACTATGACCCTCAAATTTGATAATTATATTTGGCACTTGTTTAACATCTATGCCCCAAATACTCATGGAGGAAGGAAAATTATGTGGGAAGAAGTCCTATCTTTAATTTTGGAAGAAAAAAATGCCTTGTATATGGTGGTTAGTGACCTTAACTCCCCATTGTTCCCTTCAGAAAAACTTGGTGGTCTAATGGACTACAGTGACAACATGAGCGACCTCTTATACTTCATCAATAGGTCTAGCTTGTTTGACTTGGAACTGCAGGGTAATTTGTTCATTTGGTCTAACAATTGGAAAGGTAGCCACCTTATTCAAGTCTGTTTAGTTAGAGTGTCGGTCTCTGTAGGTTGGGATTTAGGGTGCAATGCTTCTCTTAGTTCCCTCCCTAGGAATGTTTCTGATCATAGCCCAATTCTTCTCCAATGGATGAATAAGCCTTTCTTTGGCCCTCACCCCTTTAGATTTGAGATTATGTGGATGACACATCCGAATTTTAGAAATTGCATAAAAAATTGGTGGAGCCATCCGATCCAAGGGTCAACTATGTACAAAATCTCCCAAAAACTTGATCTCATTAAAAAGGAAGTTAGAGGATGGTCTAAATATACCTTTGGTGACATTTTTAAGCAAAAAAAGGAGATTGGGATTAAGCTTGACAACATCCATAATCTAATGGCCAAGGGTAATTTCCTGCAATCATTGCATGTTGAAGAGGAAGCTTGGAGGAGGAAGTGGAAATTTAATTTAAGCAAAGAAGAAATATATTGGAAACAAAGGTCTAGAGTACAATGGTTGAAGGAGGGTGATAGGAATTCGACTTTTTTCCACAGGACAACCAACAGACATAAGAAAAGAAACACCATCAAATGCTTACTGAATGAAGGTAATCAAGAGGTTATTGATGAAGATGAAATTGGTGAAATAGTTGAACGCTATTTGAGACATATATACTTGGATAATGGTGGTTGCCTTTCCACTGATGTGCAGGATAGACTTTTGAGTCACCTCCCAACTGCTGTTAGTGCGAAGGAAAATTTGCAACTCTTAGCCCCTGTTTATGAGGATGAAGTTAAGACGGTAGTTTTTGCTATGGGTGCCTATAAGGCCCTTAGGCTAGGTGACTTTTCTTTGGCTTTCTTTCAAGAATACTAGGACATTGTCAGCTATGACTTGACCATGGCAGTCAGAGACTTCTTCAGAACTGGGAAACTACTGAAAAAGTTGAATAATACCTACATTGTCTTAGTCCCCAAAATCTAGGATCCGAAGTGTATGGCTGACTGCAGGCCTATAATTCTATGCAACACTATCTACAAGATTTTCTCTAAAATTCTGGTCAATCGTCTGAAGCCACTTCTGGACAAGATCATCAACAAATGCCAAAATGGATTCATCCCAGGAAGAAAAATCCTTGAAGTTGCTATTACGACCCATGAGATCATCCACTCTATGGAAAAAAGTAGGAATCAAGGTATGGCTTTCAAGTTGGACATTTCTAAGGCATATGATAGAGTCAGATGGAAATTTCTTTACTTGGTTTTATCTAAATTTGGCTTCAATGACAAGTTAATCAGGATTGTCCGTGAATGTGTTGAGTCGATCCACTATTTTTTCCTGGTTAATGGAATTCCTTGGGGATTCTTTAATCTGGCAAAGGCATCAGGAAAGGTGATCGTTTATTACACTATCTTTTGATTATGGTTGCTGAATTACTTAGTAGGAATTTTCTGTATCTTTCACATAGGGGTAGGATTCAGGAATCAAAGTTTCATCTACTCTACCCCCCTTGGTTCTACAACAATTTGTGGATGACACTTTCATTTTTGGAAATTCTTCAGTGGTTGAAGCTAGGGAATGGAAAGGCCTCCTTAATGACTATGCTAATACCTTTGGGCAATACATCATTATAAAAAAAGTAGTATCTATTTCTTTAACACCAAGGTGGACTTGCAAGCTAAGATCTTTTCTATATTGGGTTGTCAAAGTGCTTCTCTTCGGGGAACCTACCTTGGCCTCCCCCTCACTATGAAGGATGTTACTCCAATTTTTTGGAATAATATTCTAGAGAGGATGCAAAAGAAACTTGTGGGATGGAAGGGTAAGCTCCTTAGTAGTGCTGGTAAACTGCAATTGATTTTGGCTTCTCTCCAAGGGATCTTGGTCTATTTCCTCTCTCTTTTTAAAATTATGAGCTCCATGGCAAAAAAATTGGAAAGAATTCAAAGGATCTTCTTGTGGACTAGTGTGGAAGATTAAAAAAGACTGGCTCTTGTCAACTGGGACACTATTTGTTGACCTAAATGTCAAGGGGTCCTCTGGATTAGAAAGTTAAGCCAAGTTAAACAAAGCCCTCATTTCCAAAATAGGTTGGAATCTTGTGGTTGGAAAAGATGACTAGTGCAACATTATGAGGGCTAAGTATCTGAACCATGGATGCTTTTCCAGGACCCTTGACTTGAATGGTCTTCCCACGAGGTCAAAGATATGGAACAATATCCTCAAATGTAGAATGCTTATTAAGGAAGGCCTTAGATGGAAAATTGGCAATGGGAGATTAATAAGATTCTGGGAGGACTGATGGATTAGGGACAAAACCCTTGCTGACATCAGTTTCAATATATTAAGGGAGCAGGCAATGCCCTTCTTTGGCACTTATATTGTTGATTATATTACCCCCAAAGGTAAATTGAAATCAAAGTTTCTTAGATAAGCCCGACCTTTTTCCTAAGGTTTCTAAGCTTCAATCATTGATAAATAAAGTGAGACTTCCTCTTTTTCCCAAGGACAAGTTATTTTGGACGAAAAATCACACAGGGGCCTTTTTGGTGAAGATTGCTTACCATATGTTAAAGTTTGATGGTGATGAGAATTGCTAGAGGAAGGTTTGGAACCCACAACTCATCCCAAAGATTAAATTATTTTGGTGGGCTTCTATTCATGGTAAAATTTTAACCCTGGACAACCTTATCAAAAGGGGTTTTCAACTTCCCAATAGGTGTACTCTTTGTAAGCAAGAAGTAGAGACAATGTCCCATCTTTTCATCCACTGTCAATTTGCCTCCCAAGTTTGGAAAAATGTCCTTCAAAATTTCAACATCCAATGGGTATTTCACAAGGATATTCAACAATTTGTTATCAATTGGAGGTGCCCTTCAAACCATCCCCATATTAGGGAACTTTGGCAAAAAAATTTGCCTCATATTTGTTGGTGTCTGTGGAAAGAGAGGAATAACAAAATCTTCAGGGATAAGGAGAGTATTGTTGACAGTGTGTTGATAACCCTTAATAAACTCATGTTGGACAAAATCTATATTTGTAGATGGAAGACTCCGAGTAGTCTCCCAACTGGTTGGTAAAATGTAATTGCTAGAGTTTGGAAACTTCTTAGGGGCTTCCACAAGTTTGATAATTCTAAGAAGGTAGCGATATACAACACAAAATGGGAAGCTCCTAGACCACCCTGGTACAAGCTAAATTTTGATGGGGAGGCTAGAGCTGGGAAAGTGGTCGGGGGTGGTGTCATTAGAGATCATAATGATAGTCTGATAGCTACCTACACAAGGAATTTAAAAGAACACACAAATAATTAGGCAAAAGGTATGGCGCTACATGTTTATAGGGAAGGAAATGCAGTTGCTGATAGTTTGGCTGCTTTGGACCTGATCATGAGTGGCTATGTTGTTGGAGGAAGGATTATTCCTTACCTCTTTTTACGTTGTCGCTCCTGAAGAATAAATCTTGCTCAATTCACCATGGAAGCTAACAAAGTTGGCTTTCTTGCCCTGGCTTGGTACTTACTAACTCTAGTAAGTGGTCTTGGCAGGGTTCTAAATTTTAAAAATTGGTCGTTGTTGTACTAGAAGGCCTACGAGAAGGAAATGCCATGTGGCATGCACTTTTCTTGCTTGGACACCACCACGACTTTTCATGATGAATCTAGTGGTCGGAAGGCTCATTATATTTTGAACCCCTTTGATTCTTGGGTCATCTCCATTGGCCTCGTATATTTTCTTGATCCTATGACATCTGGATTTATTATCGTTCCCATTTTTAATTGTGCGATGGAATTCTCGCATGAGGGAACTGCCAGTTTGAGCTAGATACGGGGAGTGGCACTAATTGTAATGATTTTAAGGATTGCCAATTTTTTTCTTGTTATTATTTCGTTGCGGTTGTCTCTAATTTTGGGTTTTATTGCAATCACTCTACTATTATCTCTTGCACCTATATTTTTCCTAACATTCGCTTTGCAATTGCTTTCTCTTACAACCATTTTCTTTATGGGGCCATGGGTGGATACTGTGTTTGTGTTGAGCCTGATAAATTTGATGAATGGAAGAGGGACGACATTGTATGGAATATTTGCAAAAAGGGAGGAATTACCCAGTTCATGGAATGTATGTCGGGGTTTGACGAAAGCCTCTCTAAACAATTTTTCACCTCTTGGTCTACAAGAAGGGTGAAAATGGGGAGTATTTCCTTTGAATTTAACAAAGAAGTTATTGCTAAGGCCACTAGTCTTGAAATATACAGGTGAAAATGGAAGAAAATAAGTAAAGTGTCCAACCAGGCCAGCCTCAACCAATTCTTTCATGGGGATGAACAACCTATTAAACTTCATGGTGGCTATGATCGCGAGCAACTTCCTGAGCCCTGGGACAGAGTGTGCATGGTCATGATGAAGTATTTCACTCTTGAGGGGGGATTCAGTGTGTATTACTACTACCATTTTCCTTTTCTCAATCATCTTAGGAATCACAACAATATTTCTATTCTATTTTTTCTTTTGCACTCTCTGGAAAATACTATGAAAGATGTTGAGGCTATAAATTTGGGTAGGAATTTTACAATTATGCACCAGGGGCTTATGTTTAGACTCTATCATTTTCACCTAGCCCTCTACCCTCCTTGACCTATTGTTGTTGAGGAAGCCCTTGTCTCTTCTACTCTGTCGTCAACAAGTCTTATGGATACCCCTAGCCCCAATAAGAAAAAGTGTATTAAAAACCCAACCTCAAAAACCCCTCCCTAGAACACTTCCCTTATTATTGGGTTTGTTGAAAAAAGGAAGGACAAGAAACGTAATTCCCCAACCCCAAAAATTAAAGCCAAAGCTTCAAAGAAAACCAAGTTCAGGCTACAACAAATAGAATCTGATATTGAAATCACTGAGGAGACTAGCACTCCTCGCAGGTCTAGTAGACTAGTTTCTAAGCCTGAAAAGGAGAAGAGTCCCAAGGAGGCCTCAGAGTCTGATAATTGTGGGGAAAGTCAGAAAAAGAGCAAGGATGAGAAGGATGTGGAGGAGGAAACCCTTTCTGCTTCTGCAAGCAGCTCCTCCCATGTTTCTAAAAGTCTAAAAATGGGTTCTTTGGGTCTTGCCAGTGTTAGGGCCAAGGGGGTTGTGACTAGGGCCTCAGCTAGTGCTAAAGGGAAGGCCCCCATGGAGGAAGCAAGTAGTAGATAGGACATAGTATGGGAGGAGGTGGAAAATCTTAAAAACAAAATGGAAAATTTGGAAAAATGACTTCATGATGTCACCCACTTTGCTCTAAAGATCATGCATAGATCTGCCGCCACTCTGTGCCTATTGCAGAAGGGTAATTCCACTAACAATGTGGAGGAGGACACCGAATGTAAGGAACTTCTCAAGTTCCTCACCGAGGATTGGGCTACTATAACCCTAATCAAGCCATGTAGTGGGAAGAAAGATTAGCGATGCAAGATGTTTGCAATTTAGTTGGGATTGGCCTTACTGGCATTTGTGATTTTTTGAATTATCTACTAATACTTTTATGATTTATATGTTTAATTCTGACTGGTATGGCCCCTGGTGGGCCTTCGTTACGACTCTTTTAAAACTAGGTTTCATGATGAACATTATTAGTAGTATAGTTATTGGTTTAATAAGATATACTTTTTATATTGATGCTATGTGTTGGTTGATTAGTGTTCTTAAGATGTTGGTTAGTAATATGGTTACCCTGCTCATCATTTTGTTGTGGTTTTTGATATGGAATGGTTAGGGTGTCTAGTTCGGTGTTTTTTTTTTGTTAATGTGTTGATGATGTTATTCTGCTGATGATTGCCCACAGGGCCTTGTATTAAAGGGACAACACCCTAGTTTTGCTACTTTTTATATCAAAAACATAATAGAATAAATATTTATATAATATTATATTATATAGTAAATATAATATAATTTAATATAACTATATTTTACAATACAATTTAATATAATTACATAATATAATACCTAATCCAATTACTAATAATTAAGTCGAGAACCTTCATACACTCACATTATGGATTGCAAAACCTGTGTACATCTTCATTCTTTGTGTGTGTAAAATATGTGAATGAGTAATAAAACCACACAATCAATGAAACATTACATTAGAGAATTCAAATAACAAATCTAATCGAATTGAAACAAATAAACTCTCTAAAATTGTCCCATTGTTCTCTATCCTCAAGGATTTTCTCAAGTCATCATGGCTCTAAGATTTTGTGTATGCACAAGACTTGTCAAATGACAACTTGAAGAACGAGATGTTGGAAAATGAAAGAAATCTATTCCTACATGATTGATAAACTATATGATTGATGAGTGATATGATAATGATGCTAATGTTGTTGTATGAAAATGATGTAATTAACTATTGCAAAAGATGCAGCTAAAGATAAAGCCATGATTCTAAATTAATTGCTTCTAAATGCTCACAATGCTAAATGCTCACAAATGCTCTAGTGAAAATTATGCAGAGTAAGATTGCTCAAGAGTGGGATATGAAATGTTGTAGAATGAGGCTGCATTTATAGATTTTCCATGGCATATTATGATGTGGCCACAATCAACAGTAAGGATTTTAGCTGAAGAAATTGAGGGGGGAGGATGAAGAAGTTAGAGAGAATAAAGGAGATTATTCCCTTTAGGAAATTTTTTCCAAGTGTTTAGAAGAATAAATGGAGGAAGAGAGCCAAGTGTCCCAAAGTTGTTTCAGAATTTGTTGAGGAAAAAGCCCAATTTAAACAAATTGAAATATTCAATTTGTTGAGACACATGACATGATGAGGTGGAAGGAGGAAAAGTTGTAGACATGTGACTAAATTTAAATTTTGGAATTTAAACTTAATAAGAGGAAAGATATTTAAATAGGACAAACTATTTAAATTTATTTATTTAATTAAGATTAGAAGAATGTGATTTAGGATAGAAGAATTAGAAAATTAACTATATAAATAAATTTAGAATTTATTTACAAGTAGATGAAATAAGAGGGTTTGTTAATTAAATAACTTGTATTTAATTAATTGATTATCCAAGCCGATTTTAGGTGTATACATTTTTCCCCTCTTTGAAGTGATGTGTTTACACATTGCTTGAAAGAAAAATTTGTTGGTGATGCTGACAATTTTTTTTTTGATGTGCCCCATACGCTGATTTTCTAGTGATGATGGATATATGCCCCCTCGAGAGATAAATCAATGAATTTTTGAATTTTTAAGATTTTTTGAATTTTTGAAAATTTTAATGATTTGATGATGATTTTCAAATTTTATGATGTGTCAATGATTTATCTCCCAAAAAATAATACTGAACCTACCAAGTGATTAGTTGATTAATTAAAGCCTGTTTGAAAAATAAAATAAATCCCACTAAATTCCCACTTAATTACCCCTTTAAAAGATTAAAAAGATGTGAAAAGAACTCATTTGAGTCATTTACATTTTGATAGATTAGAGTGATTGAGAGATTAAGCATTGTGAGCAAGATGGTGATTCTGATCCAAACCCACTGATTTGAGTGCGTTCGATGTCACAACCACTCGATCGCGTATGGACCTTTGGTACGTACCCCAAGAAACCTCTTCATGAATTTTGAATGTCATTTTTCCCACATTTTTCACATTTAAAATTTAGTTTTTAGCATTTTAGCGCATCAAGTTCTTGTAGTGCATAAAGTAATTTAGTGCATAGGTGAAGTTGGTTAGTGCATTAATGAGATGTTTTATCGCATAAATCCTTTTAGTGCATATATGTCTAGATTTAGCACATCAAGGCAAGGTTTTAGCGCATATGGTACAGTAGCACATAGAGTTAATTTTCTAGTGCATATAGTGGTTTGGCACATTGGTGGTACAAAATGGCGCATTGATGAAATATTTTAGCACAACTGATGATTTAGTGCTTTGGGACCCTGTTCTGGCCCATTGATGAAGTTTTCTAGTGCATCCATGTTTTCAGCGCATAGAAACACTGTTTTAGCACATTTAGACCAGATTGATGAAATTTAGATTAGACTCATTAATTTTGATGATGGTTGATCGTGTAAGCCAGTGTTGTGATGTTGTTTGATGATGTTGATAGATTAGATGATGATTGATCTCATGATAGGTGAGAATCAATGATAGGATGATGATGATTGACCTCATGATAGGTGAGGATCAATGATATGATAGATAATGATGATTGACCTAATGACAGGTGAGGATTAATGATAGACGCTCATGAGATTTGATTGAAATCTCATTAGAGCTGATTAGATTGATAGGTTGATTGATGTTGATTGGTAAGATTGTTAATTTACAATATGTTATGATGATAGGAGCCTTCGAGGATCCTTCAGTATCGAGAACGATTCTTGAAGACCTGGGATTTGATTCCACATCTGGTGCAGGTTGAGTTAGATGTGATTGGATGACGTGGGTTGACCTCTTTGATAGATATGCCCTAGTACATGATTAACATGGGACTTTTGACTGCTTTGGCTGAGAGGTGGAACAAGGACCACAACATTTTTCACTTAGCCACTAGTGAGATGATAGTCACGCTAGAGGATGTTTATCGAATTTTGATGATTCTTGTTGTTGGCAAGCTGGTTGTGTATGATTCAACAAAGCAGGGAGGTACTGACGCATTGAGGAGAGTTTTCGAGGATGACTAGATTTGCGGATATGAGATTCCATGGCAGGAGATGGTTGATGCATATGTGACACTACCATGTGTTCTTGCTGGTTTCATAGGAGGTTTCTTATGTCCTGATCACAGGTCGAAGGGACTCTCAGTCAGTTGGCGTTGGATATTAGAGAGCATGATCACACAGGGGATCAAATATGCTTGGGGCTCCTGCATACTAGCACACTTGTACCATGATCTTCACCAGGTGGTTTATCTTAGAGGGGCCAGTTTGTTAGTTGGGGTGACACTACTACAGATATGGGCATGGGAGCACATAGTTGTCACTCATCTAGTGGTTGATAGATAGCATCCAACTGGTCGACCATACATTTTTGGATATATAGGTCTAGTTGTTTAGCATAAGTTGGGAAGATTAGAGTACTGACAGAGGGTTTTGGATGATTTGGATATTGTGACATGGAGGCCCTATTTGGATTGTGAGCAATGGCCAGAGGATGATACATAGATGTCATATGTGTGCACTGCTAGATATTTGATTGGGAGGACACCATTTGTGATAGAGAGATTCCTTCTTGGGAGAGTGTTGTGACAGTACGAGCGAGTACAAGGTATGCCCCAGGGAGTTCTATATGCACGCAGATGATAGGAAATAGCAAAGTGGGGGCTTGATTTATCATATGATGCAACATGTGAGGAGTACCTCAGATTATAGGCAGTGATATGTATCATCCGGAGATCATAGAGGCTATAGAATCACAAGAGTATGCACATTATTTTTTTGCACATCCTTTCCTGAGGATATCCAGTCTGGATGAGCCAGTACCTTTATTAGATGATGATTAGGCACCGAGATGGAGGAGGGGTGGAGGAGGTTATGAGGAGGAGGAGGGAGATAGCAGTGATGATGGGGATGGAGATGATGGAGATGATGGTGGTGGAAAAGATGGAGTTGATGTAGGAGGTTTTTCGGTATCAGATCTTAGAGTTCCTTAGAGGAGGAGATCAACAATGTTGGCAAGACCATAGCAGATTCACATTCGTTTCCCCTCCCATTAGCAACAAGCTTAGATAATTGCTTTACAGGACTAGGTACAAACATTAAGGGATAACTGACTCAGGCGCAGGTACAAATACAAGCATAGGCACAAATTGCCTCTCTCACAACAAAGAGAGATACTCTAAGACAGTGGTGTGAGTAGGAAGAGGCCTTGCTAGAGAGATTACAGAGAGTTGTCGAGGGTACCATGACAACAGATTACCTTAGAGAGGTATTGCCCTCTGCCAAGGAGGTCAAGTATTATAGGTTGTGATATCATGAGGTAGTGCCTACAAAGTAGCGTGTGAGTTATGCACAGTCGACCAGTACCAAATTGGGTCGAAGCCACTCTCAGACTACCAGTAGGGGTGTGACAAGGCCATCTTGTAGAGATCCAGGTGCAGGGCATTGAGTGGTGGAGCAGGTAGCACAGTGGGGCCAACATTGTTTGGGGGGAGCAACACATAGCTCCAATGTTGATATTTGTTGTATTTGAGACATGATGTATACTTTGATTTAGAGACATGATGATTATTCTACCACATTTTTGATGATTTATCTCTCCATGCTTTATGATATCATTGTACACTTTGACATTTATTTTGAGATTATATATGAGATGCAACCGATATTATCGATCTATATGTTGTCTATATTCATGTATGATGGATGTTCATGATGGATGCCTTTTATTTTCACTCTATATGCTATGTGATGCCTATAATTATGAAATGATGATGTGTGATTTATGATTCTATATGTTTTATGGATGATATTTTTATTATGCAAATGATATGTGATGCCCTTTATTTTTGTATTTTCTAATGCAAATATATGATCTAATGCATAGATGGATGTATGATATGATAGTGCTTTCTAATGTATGTATGACATGCAAATGATTGTGCAACTGCATGAGAATGATATGTTTTTGGTTAATGTCAAATGTACTCAATCCATTAATGATAGAGATAACATCATTTTGAAAATTGTGTCAGCCTTGGAAAATCTATAAATGCAAATGCAAAAAATAATATGGATGCAATCTATCATAACCATGCAAAACTAAATATGTAAAGTTGTCATTTTGTCAATTGATTTGTTGTGCTTGGTATCATCATTGAGCCTTTAAAATGTTGAAAGGTAGTACAAACATCGATGGTGTGATTAGAACATGATGACCTGAGTACTACTTCCATGATTTTTGATATTGCAAGTTAACACAAGCATCTAGGTATAATTGAAATGAGATGACCTGAGTATTGTTCACGCGATCAATGGGCAAAATTTAAATCCTTTACCATGCAAATTTAGAATGTCATCAATGATACTTTTGTAGAGAATGTCTCACAATTTGAAGAAGTAGTAATGATTAACTCACAAACAACAGATGAAGAAAAATCAAACTCGATCATAGCTTCTCTAGTCCATGACATCCTTGAGTTGCTCTAGAGAAATGATAACAAAATCAAGATACAACAGTTGAACATTACTGCTAAAGTCATTAAACCATGATTCAAAGAACATCATCCATTTAAATTTGTTTTGATTGATTATGTTGTTGGTTGGATGGTTGTTGTATGAGTTTGATGATTGATGCTCAATGTTAAGTTTTGGGGATATGATTATTTGTGTTTGATGTATGTTCAATGACTATTGTTTATGCATTGTAGTTTAAAGCTCAAAGTTTATTGCCTAAGTGAGGGACAAGATTTTCGGTCGAGGTGGGGAACCACGACCACAATTCTAGGATATGTACATGAGGCTTTCGATGGATAAATGAGAATGATAGTGATGAATGATTGACACATGCCAAATGAATGCAAAGCCTAATCTATCACAAATGGCGCTTTATTTATGAAGTTTTCACTACTTGTTTTTATTGCACTTTTTATGATTTAATGATTTTTTAAAAAAAATTCACTCTTTTTTCCTTTTTTTTGTATTTTTGACTTTTTTCTGATTTTTTTGTTGTCACCAAGATGCTTGTTTGCTAGGTTTTCATCAAGATAATGATTTTTTCAGAACTTTTTCTCATTTTTTTTTATTTTTTCAAGACTATTATTGTGCACTGGATAAGTTAAGTGTAGAACTTCTTGAGATGAAGGCTGTTGATAGGTTCCTCGAACAAATCTCCTTCAGGTGTGGACAACTGATAGGCTCCAGATCCATAGACTGATACAGCCACAAAAGGACCTAACTAGTTTGGTTCAAACTTCTTCTTTTCTCAATCTTGTTGATTTCGAGGATTTTCTTCTAGGACCAAGTCACCAACTTGAACTGTTCTTAGTTTGACCCTGTGATTGTAGCTTCTGGACATTCTTTGTTGATAGGCTTTTAGGTGATCATATGCATGCTGATGACACTCATCCAACAGTTCCAAATCTTGTAGCATGGATACTCTATAATCTTCCTCTGAAATGATTCCCTTCAAAGACACCCAGAGTGATGGTAGCTCAACCTCAATTGGTAAAATGGCCTCTAATCCATAGACTAGAGCATATGGTGTGGATCTTGTCAAGGTAGAGATACTAGTACGGTAAGCCCATAGAGAAGGGTTCAATTGAATGTGCCAATCACGCCCAACATCATTGACGATTTTCTTTAGGATTTTCAAAATGGTTTTATTTGAGGCCTCTACCTAGCCATTCCCTTGAGGGTAGTAAGGTGTGGAAAATTGATGATGGATATGAAACCTTTCACAAAGCTCTTGGACATCCTGATTCTTGAAAGGTCTGCCATTGTCTGCGACAATGGACTAAGGAATACCATACCAACAGATAATGTAATTTAGGATGAAGGATGCAATTTTTTTTCCAATCATTGTGGTTAAGGGAACAAATTCATCCACTTTGTAAAGTACTCTATGGATGTGATGATGAACTTGTGTCCATTGGATGATGAAATATGAATCTTACCTACAAGGTCAAGTCCTCATTGACAGAAAGGCCATGTTGATGCGAATGGTTGCAGCTCCTGCACTGGTACATGTATGAGGTTGCCATGGATTTGACATTTTTGGCACTTCTTGACAAATTGTAAAGACTCCTTCTCCATGTTTGGCTAGTAATACCCCAAGCGTAGGATTTTCTTAGCTAGAGTTAGTTCACTTGAATGAGTGCCATAGATACCTTCATGAACCTCACGTAAAGCAGTTTCAACTTCGTTACGTTCAAGACACTGAAGGAGAGTACCATCAAGACCTCATCGATAAAGTACATCGGTTATTAGGGTGTGTTAAGCTACTTGTCGAATGAAGTTACATTTTTGGTTTCAAGATAGATTTGGTGGTAGGGTATTGTCTCTTATATAACTATAGATCTTCCCATAGATAAAAGCCTCAACCTCGACTAGATGGTATATTACTTGGGATTCAGGGTTACCATAGGTGGGGTTAAATAGTTGTTCCACCATGAATTCATAACAAGCTTGTTTCTCTAGTATCTGTAGAAGAGAGGAAATGGTTGCCATAGCATTGACAACTTTGTTGTCAACCCTCGGAATTTGTTCAAATTTTATTTCAACAAAGTACTTCTTGAGATCCTCCACCATTCTCTTATACGACATCAACTTGTCATATTTTGTCTGATAATCATCATTAACCTGATTTATGACCAATTGGGAATCTCTATAGACCTGTAACTCTATGATTTTCCATTCTACAACTACCTTGATTCCAATGATTAATGCTTCATACTTAGTTGTGTTGTTAGTGCAAGGAAACATTAACCTGTAGGACTTTGGAATGGTGTGTCCTTGAGGTGTGAAAAATAGGATTCTTGCACCTGATCCATGTTGCATGTAAGATCCATTAAAATATAACATCCACTGTTGTGTTGACACTCTAAGAACATCTGCATCTAGAAACTCAATGTGCATGGGATGATCATCTTGTAATGGTGCTTCAACTAGCAGATCGGCTACCGCTTGGCCCTTAATTGCTTTTCTATCCACATACTGAATGTCAAACTCCCTCAATATATTTACCCACTTGGCTAGTCTTCCTGTTAGGGAAACTTTGTTGAGTAAATAATTCAATGGATCAATCTTAGCTATAAGTTTGACAATATGGGTTAACATGTAATGTCGCAGTTATTGAGTAGCAAATACTACCACCAAACAAGCTCTTTCAATGAATGTGTAGTTGATTTCATAGCCATTCAAGGTTCTGTTGATGTAATAAATAACCCTTTCTTTTCTTGTGAAATCTTCTTGTGCTAGTAGAGCGCCCAAAGATACCTCTATTGTTGCTATGTAGAGTAATAACAATTTTCCCTCGGTTGGTAGTACTAGAATAGGTGGTGACATCAGATTTGCTTCAGTTGATTAAAAGTTGCTTCACATTTTTCATCCCATTTGAAAGAAATATTCTTGTGTAGCAAGTGATTAAAAGGATGAGTTTTATCTGCCAGTCGTGCGATGAACCTTCTGATAGATTGGAATCATCCCTATAAAGATTTGAGTTGGTTGATATTCTTGGGAGGAGGCATTTCTATGATGGCTTTGAATTTCGTGAGATCCACTTCAATACCTTTTTCTAAGACTATGTACCCTAGGAGTTTTGTTGATATCACTCCAAACACACATTTTTTTGGGTTTAATCATACATTGAACTTTTCCAACCTGGTAAAGATTTTATCTAGGATTTCCAGATGTCCTTCCTTGGTGTATGATTTGGCTAGCAAGTCATCTACATAGTCCTCCATAAAGGTGTGCATCATGTCATGGAAGATAGTGGTCATCACACGCTAATAAGTAGCCCCAACATTCTTTAACCCAAAAGACATGACGTTCCAATAGAAAGTACCCCATGGGCATGTGTACGCTATTTTATCTTGATCTTCTGGTGCTATTTTGATCTGATTGTATCCTCAAAAAGCATCGATGAGTGATAGCATTGCATGACTTATTGTTAAATCTACGATGATGTCAATGTTAGGCAAACGAAAATTATCTTTCAGACAAGCCCTATTAAGATCTTTGAAATTGGTACATATCCTGATACTGTTATCTGGTTTAGAAACTGGTACAATATTCAAGATCCATTCAACATAATCAATAGGTCGGATAAATCCTGCATCTAATAGTTTCTTCAATTCAGCTTTCACCAATAGGGTGATGTGTAGATGCATTTTTCTCATTTTTTGCTTCACTGGCTTCACCCCAAGTGGTAGGGATAAACGATGCATAATTAGATCTGGATCTATACCTAGCATGTCAACGTAGGACCAAGAAAAGTTGACTTGTCTCTCTTCAAAGAATTTGGTGAAGCTTGGTTTTCCTTCCTTTGTCATGGATGTTGCTAGATGTAGGGTCTTTACTATTTCAGTTGTACAATTGTTGATGGATTGTGTAGGTTCAACCAATACTAAATATCTCTCATGATAGTGCTCAGGAAGAGTGTCAAATATCCCATCTTTCGGTTCCTCAAAGAGGTTTTCACCGTTAGATGTGCTCTTTATTTTTACTTTTTCTTGATCTAATATTGCCATTAAATGGTTTTCACCATTAGTTCAATTTTTGATATTCATTGTTTTGCAGTTGAGAGATTTGGAACTCCACTTGTCTTAAGCTTCGTTAGGAGATTTGATGGCAGAACATGTTTCAATATTTTCAGAGCAAAGGAAGTTCACAATGGCATCATTGTTTGGAAAGATGGGGATATCAAGCAGCTTGGTTTGGTCCCAGTGAATTAGTTTAGGGTGTACCAATGGCAAAGAATCATCAAATTAGTTAACGTCAAAAGGGATGAGTGTGATGATGGCAACACCATCAAAGTGTTCGATAGCAATTTCAAGGTCTATGACATTACTCTCTTCCAAAGGATCTATCTCACTCAAAGTTTGATCATCTTCACTAGACTCTTCAGAGAGTGAATCCCATTCATATTAATTGGAATCTATTTCAAAACTATCTTGCAATTGGAGAATTCGTTCACAAATCTGTTGCTTGGTTTCTTCTTTTGACTCTTCTATGTATCCTAGTCCTGTTTTTGTGATGGGTTGAATTGGTTCTATGATACCCTCTTTTTCTTTTCAATGATAGGATCTTTTTCCTTCATATCCCATCTTCTAGAATTGAAAATCCTTTTAATATGGTTATGTTAGCACATTGGAAGTTGATGTGATTTGTTCTTCATCTCTGTACAACCAATTTAGAATGTCCTTGTCTTCTGACTCATCCACTAGGGTGTTTGCTTTTACAAACTTACCATCAAAGAGTGTGATTGGTTATGAGGATTGTTGTCTTGACATTGATGGCTGCCCATATGACTTAGGAGAAGGCAACATCTATGAAAGACATAATGATTGCTCAAAAGAATAGTCCCCCATGCCTCTTTCTTTCAATTGGACCTTTTTCTCCAATAGTTTTGACAAATAATTTAATTGACTTTCATTGCTCAAAGAAGTATAATCACTAATACCTTTATCTTTTGACTAAACCTTTTTCTTCATTTGATTTGACTTTCATTGTTTAATGAACTAGGAGTGATGGCTTCCCTGTTGTGTGGTACAAAAGTATCTTGGACTGATTTAAGAGTATTTTAGTATTGAGGATTGTTGGAATCAGTTGAAATGGTAATCTCTTATCCATTGAGAGGAAATTCCAAACATTGATGATACATTGACGACACTGCTTGCATCTCATGGATCCAAGGATGTCCCAAGAGTATATTGTATGTCAACTCTTTATTTAACACTTGGTAGATTATATCTTTTACAACTGGCCCCACTTGAATTGGTAACACTATCAATCCTTGGGAGGATCTCTCTTCATCATCATAGGATTTTATAGTTATTTTTCTTCTACCATCAATTGCATTTTCTGAATATCCTAGTGCACAGATAAGTTTTAAAGTGCAGATATTTAGGCCAACTCCACCATCTATTAGAACATGTTTGACCCCATTTTTATGAATTAAAACCTCAACGTGGAGGGCAACATTGTGTGGATGGGTGAGTGATACATCATCTTTTTCAAAGAATGATAGGCAATGAGGTGTGGTCAAGTGTCCCACCATAGCTTGAAATTGAAAAACTTCCAGATTATTTGGTACTATGGTGGCCACTAGAGCTTGTTCTAGAATTTCTTTGTGAGCTAGAGATATTTTGAGAAGTTCCAATATGGATATCTGAGTTGGGATTTTCTACAATTGATCAACAATGTTGTATTGATTTGAAGGGGTAGCGGGTGTTTTAGAAGTACTTTCCTTCAAGAAATACTTTGATTGAGCTCTTGTGGTCATGTTTATTGGTATGTTGTCTTGTTTATCTCTTATTTTAATGACATTAATTTTATTATCATTTGCAGCCATGTTTTGTGTGATGTCATTGATTTGGTTTGATTTAATGTTGATGTCATTGAATTGATTTTCAACTATAACAATGTCATTGTTTTGGTTATCAGCTATAGCAATGTCTTGTTCATGCTCAATTGTGATGTCACTAATTTAATTCTCAGTTGCAATAAGGTCTTGTTGGTCATTGATTTCAATATCATTAGTTTGATCATCAACTGCCTCAATATGGAGAATGGTAGAATCATAAACATAGTTCACATTTTTCCCTTTGGTGTTTGATGAAGAGGAATCCCCCTTTTCATAGTTAGGCAAAGGATTTTTGAATGCTCCATAATCAACATTTGTTTGGGGTCCTTCTATTGATATTTCCTTTCTATCTATTAAATCTTGCACCAAATGTTTCAGTTGCATGTAATCATTTGTTTTATGGCCCTTGTTTCTGTGAAAGTCACAATAATGTGCATCATTCCACCATGAAGGTTTAACTCTTGGCTCCCAATCTCGTGCCTCTGGTAGTGTTATGAACTTGGATGCAAGAATTTATTTTAATGATAATTCAAGTGACTGTCCCAAAGGTGTAAATATTCTTGATTTGATGATGTTCAATATGGTGGTGGTTTAGATTCAGTATTGTTTTGATTGTTGTTTTTATTGGAATTTTGGTTGGTGTTTTGATTGGTCTTGGGAGTAATTCCTGATAGATTAAAGATTGGTTTTGCATTTTGTGTTTTAGTTGCACCATCATTGTTACCAATATTTTTGATTCTTTGCCAAAACTTTGGTTTATCATTGTTGTTATAATGATTAGAGGAGTTTGTTGAGTTGTTTCCTTCATTGTAGATTTTTAAGACTCCTCTCTTGACCAAGGCTTCTTCGATTTTGATCCCATTTTCAATAATTTTCTCAAAGGTGGGTGGAGATTGCAATTCAAGTCTATAGCTCATCTCATCATTTAGATTATCAATGAAAATTTCCATCTTTTCCTTTTCAGGTATGGGGCGAGCATATCTAGCAAACAATCTTCTCCATCTTTGTAAAACTATAAGAAATGATTCACCCTTTTTCTGTTTTATGTTACAAAGGTCTTTCATGTTGGAA
>VDFB02121803.1:0-23050 GCA_007258455.2 Sequoia sempervirens
ATACATATACACACACACACACATATATATATACATATATATATATATATATATATATATATATATATATATGCCATTCGAAAAGAATGAATATTCATATGTGTAACATGCACTGCGAGGTAATTAAATCAAAGGCCGATATATTACAATCCATCGATTACATACAATCGAACACCGCATAAGTAAACATATAAAAACCACTGTACAAACTTAAAATAATGCGTGCCAATAAACTTGGAGTTAACTATAGAAGATTCAACCAACTGTAGTTGATGCAACTTGGCTCAAGAATGCAGCACGGTGGCATCACCTGGTGTCTTCTTAAGTGTAAATAAACGTTTAAGATACTAAGGTAACAAATGCTTAAGAGAGGTTTATATAGCATCTACCAATAATCTTCCAATTTAATTGTGCACTATCAAAAGTGTGAAAGCCAAGATTTACGATAGCAAAAGTTTATCAAAAGAACATAGACTAAAAGGTAGAGACCAGTCTGTTCGTAGCCAAAGAAAAGCACTAGAAGCAAGTATGAGTTCGACCTAACACAAAGGCCCTAGATTCATTCATACCATGGCATTTAACCTTTAAAACCAATGTAGAGGGATATTACACCTTTAAAGCATATGATTTTAAGGCTAAATAAAATACCATGACGAGGAAAGATTGAAATTTCTAGTAAAAAGGTGAACTCGAAGAATACCAACAACCATAGACATAAACTAAATCTTCATGGTAAAAATATAATTGCCAGCGACTGAGTCAAAATGGACTATTATTAAATATCAATTATAAGGAATCACTATCGTATAACCTTCAAAGTTTAGAGAGAAAATAATGAAGTCTTTAAAAAAAATCATAAAGCAGAGTTCGGTGTTCAAGCAAATAAAACTATTTGAAGCACTATTAAGGCAACTAACTGTTGGGAAAAGGAGAAGGCATACAACTCAACAAGGATGATAGGGACATGCAATGGATCCAAACAAAAATTCACTAAAATAGGGAAATAAACTATGCGCCCAAATACATATTGGGTAATAATAGGAAATACTCCAAGAACAATTAAATATTCAAGAAACAATAGAATAAATATTTACAATATACACATAAATAATTTCCAGAGAGGACCAATAGATTTTTCCAGAAGTTTTATTTACTAATAATTTCAATTCAGGGTTAAGTAGAGGTAAAATTCAATAACAATGAAACCTGGTTTCTCACGCTTCCCAGAGTATGGTTTGATGTAGATCTCACACTCCCAGCTTGCAACTACAATCCAACTTCAACACACTTCAAATCTCCACAATCTCAGCAAAACTCAATTCCTAAAATCAGAAGGAGCCTCTACGAACAAGAAATTCAAAGCTTCCAAAAAATACAAGAACAACTATTCATGGAAAGCAAGATTAGTTTTCAGATAATCTCCAAAAGCCCCTTTCTTTTAGCAATTTAACTAATTTATTTACCACTCCCTAATCCATTGTTACATCCACTTCTTTGACTTTATTTATTTTATTAAATTTCACATCCATTATTAACTGCCACTATTCAATTATATATTCATTTGTAAAAACATATTCCTTATTTATTTTACACTTAATTCATCAACTTTAAAATATTTAATTCATTAATTTTAACTTTACTTCTTTAATTCTATTTGCACCATGTTTTAATTAATATATTTATTTTTTATATTTCTTTATTAAATCATAATTTTAGTTTATTTAAATCAAATAAAGACATTAATAATATTTTATTTATGAAAAACCACAATCATATTAATGCATTTATTTAATTATAAAAATACCTTTTGACCACAATAATCTTTTATTTTAATATAATAATCAATCGAGGCACTAATCAAAGAAATAACTCAAGTGAACAAAATATCCAATAGTAACTGACCTCACTAGCGAAATGGAAGGAAATACAATAACAACATCAAAAAACCAACTTGAACTGACCACATAGATAGGGTAAGACCAACAGGTACTCATTGAACCATAGATTTTTGGGCTCCTATGTACTTCTCTAGCTCTTCTAGGGGTTTTCACCTAAAAGGAGAGAGATAGGACCAAAAATGCTAAGGGGTCATTCAAATTAGGATGTGTATGATGATATTTAAATTAAATGAAGTGAAGGAAATGCTATTAAGTGATCTAAAAGACTGATTTTGAATGCAAAATCTAAGAATTATGCTATGTTTGAAAACACATTGTGTATTACAAAATCACCTAGAAATGAATGCAAAACTAAACAAAATTGAATCAAATTGAAAGTGTGCACCTAGAACCTTGAAGGAGAATGGAAATTGCTTCTGAAACATTGTTGATGCTGATTTTTAGGCCTGGAGGGACTCATTCGCCATTTTGGGAAAATTAGTCCCAATTTTGCCAAATTGTACTAGAACTTGTTTCTGACAAAAGGTTATCTAAAAATGTAAAAATCCAAAAACTGACCTTGGGGTGGGACTCATTTACCACCCATGGAAAATGAGTCCACTTTTAAATTTCTAGATTTTCAAAGGTGGATTCTAAAGCTTCCGATTTGCACTTTGATTCCCTATAGGTGTCCACTTTCGAAACTTTGATTTACGGGTCTGAAAATGAGATTTTGGTGATATTTTGACTTGTTGAATGAGATGAAGACCTGAGATACCTTGCAACTTGATCTTTAATGATTTTCAAGCTTCTAAGGAATCTAAATCTGCAAACACACAAGAAGAGAAGAAGAAATGTTGAATGTTAGGGCATGGGGGTTTGCCTTGGTCAAACCCTGTTTAGGTAATTAAACAAAAATGATGAAAGAATGGAATGAAACATGCAATAATGGAATAGATTACCTTTCCATTATGATAGATCTTGAAAGTATGCAACACAACATGAAGATTCAACCCTTGAATGTCTTTAGAAGCTTTCTTGATATCTTGCAATGATAAAACCCTAAATTTCTTGACTTGAGATGAAAGATTTGTGGATGAATGAATGATGAGAGATAAGAGATATGAAAATTAGTTTAGAGAGGTTATTTTATAGGAAATTCACCTTATTTTCCCATGAATTGGATCCTTAAGGCTGACATGGAGAAAAATTAAACTTAAAACCTAATTTTTCTTGCTCAAAACCCTGAAAATTGCTCAAATGGGACTCATTCGCCACTAATGGTGAATGGGTCCCGCCTAGATGGGACTAATTTTCCACTAATGGCGAATGGGTTCCACATGGGCCATTTTTGCTAGCTAGAATGCCAAGTAAGAAAATTAGGCTTATATGATGACTATTTTGGTTATTTGATCAAATTATGCCTTGGGATGCACAATATAGGTTAATAGGAGCCTATTAGTGATGATGTAAATGTCAAATAGGGCTTGGGACACAAAATTCAAGTGATAGTGTGATTAAATACACTTTAAAACACTAAAATGAGGTCCACATAGCCTAGGAAGGCACAAGAACCAATGTGAATGTGCAAGACACATTACAATACTAGTTTATCATTAAATTTGTTTTACAAGCCTTCTAAATTGACGTAATAATATTATTAAACACTTTATATAATGTTGAATTAGGGAGAAATAGGTTTATTAAGTCTAGAAAAGCATGAAAGTCCTTTACAAGACTTTACAACACCTTTACAAGATGTCATTTAAAGCATGTTATTTGATTTTCAAGGGTCCAAGACCTAGTGTGGATGCATAAAATGCCCCACAAAACTTAGGCCTCATTAAGTCCGATTATCATGAATTAATCCCATGTCAAGCAAAGGGTCCTTTTTCTACAGCACATTTAGCCCCCACTTTAGTGAGAGGATGAACTTGTTTCAAACTCACACTAAAGTAGACATTCAAGAGAGATCCCTCATGTACAAATGCAAATGACAAAGAACAAAAAGATCAGCTGAGGTTGCATTGCCCCCATGATCTAAGATCCTAAGTCAAACCAAGATACAAATCACGAATGGCAAGAACTAAAGGAAAGAAAGATAGGGTGAAAAAGATGTACTCACTATGGGGCCACAGAACTTTAGGTCATCTACAGGGTGAGAAGTCCACAACATACACACTTTGGGGCCACAAAACTTCTGATTGTCCATGGGGCGAGAAATCCAAAATGTGAGAAACATAATGCCAGTTGGTATGCACTTGCTGTGCACAAAGGTGGCTATGGGGAAAAGTCATGCTACAGTGGGATTCCTACCAACCATATTAAAGTTCAAGGATTGTTCAAAGGGATTTTGCTTAATTTGTGCAAGGTCTCATCCTAGGTAACATCATGCCCAATGTCTCCAAGAGAGGATAAGTGCAAATGGTCTCATCCTAGATAACATTGTACCTAATGCTTCCAAGAGAGGGAATCACAAGAAAAAGAAAAGAAAATAATGAAATGTGAGTGGTGATGTATGCCTCCACTTTAAAGTAGTTGCAAGCACTCGTACTGTGAGCAATTGCTTTAAAGTAGAAGAAAAATAGGAAGACATGAGAGCTTACTCAGAAATCCCTATGCAATGTTTCCGATAAGCTACATCATGAAAAAGAGAAGTATGTCATTTGCGAGCCAACTTAAGGCATGCTGTCTACATCCCAAGCTTGCTCTTATGTATTCATGAAAGGTTAATGACTAGCCAAATAAAGAAACCACAAGTGACATACGAGGACAAGGCTATTGAACCCCTTGCCCCCACTTAGTGTAGGACAAAGGTGAGTCGAAATGATTGATGAAATGAATTCTAGAGTTAAAATAAATAACAATTAGAGGAATGAGGTTCCCCCACATAGGGAAGCATACCGAACTCTTCATTAGTGGAGTGACCATGAACTCTATGGTAGGCACGAAATGAAGTCTGGAATAGCATTTCTTTCGAGTTCTAGGAGGGAGAGTGATCAAGTTATTGTGGAGAAGTCTTGACAAGATAATTTCTTGATCAAGAGGAGAAGATGGTTGTGTGATTGGGGTCAAAGATAAATCTTGCCTAGTAGTATATGTCATACTTTCACAAGAATTTGTAGATTGTGAGATTTTGTCTTCTTCATTATAAGAGGATACAAAATCTAACAAATTCAAATCATGAGCGTTTTGTGAGATGACAGTTTGAATGTTGTGGGAAGGATGATGTTCGACGTGATTAATTGTGAAGGAGAAGTTAGGGGTGTGTTGTGTGAGACTAAATGAAGGTGGTTAAAGGATGAGAGGGTTATGAAGATGTCCTATGGGATATATATCTGGTCCATTAATCAAAGGGGATCGAATGGAAACTTGTGCATTCATATCCTTAGTAGTCTTGTTTTGATGTATCTCTAAGTGAGGGAAATCAAGAATCACCATTTTATCTAAGGAAGATACATGATTATTGTTGTCATTTTCTAGCACCATGATATTCTCCCTAGAAGGAGAGTGTTTAGAAGAACAACAAGCCACATGTTTTTGACAAGTAAGGCTAGGTTCATCCAAAATGACCACCACAGGATAATGATCACACATCTGAGATAGAGACATGACTATGGTTGTCAACAGATATCCCAAATAGAAGGAGCATTAGGGACTCTTGACTCTTGAAATCAAGGAGGAATATTAGGAGATGGAAAAGTTTGATTGCCATGGTTATGGAGATTAGGTAAGGTGGTATTCATGATTTCATCTTCTTATTTTCTAATGTCTTCCAAAGGCTGAAGAGGAGAGGGACAATCAAAAATCACAATGCTTGTAGTTCCTTTCACCAAAATACCTTCATCACTAATATGAGAGGTATTGGGAGAAGAACAAGTATGAGGGTCAAGATTATCTACACTTGCATCCTCTTGTGTTATTATATTCTTGCAAATATGATAGGTACTAGGAGGGTATGCAAAATGCTTATCAAATGTTTTACTTTGCTGTCCTAGAGTATGTTCATGAAAAATAGAATCATACAAACCACTTGCTATTGTATAAACATGGAATGCTTTAAGAGAACACATACTAATATGAGAAAGTAAATAAAGTGCAATGCAATGAAATAAAAAGTGTTACTCATGTTCTAAAATTTTCAGGCCACGAACTTTGTTTTCCTTATTTACCCTCTTTGAAGTCCTCATTATTGTCTTATAAGTCTTTTATCTTGAGTTCATCTCTTAAGGTCACCACTTTCTCAGTTTTCATAACCTTTGTCATGGGTTTCCTGAGTTATGTAACTCATGTTGCAACTTTCCTTAAGTTTGTAACCTAGTCATCAGTTTATAAAGTTTCGTAACTTCATGTGTTAGTGAGTTAAGTCTTGTCATAGTCCGTCCCTGCACCATCTTCAAGCAAGTCAAGGAGTCAGAGGTTATCATAACCTATCAACTCTAGATTCTGGTTACCAAGTTACCAATCTAAGTGACCCGATGACATGTCTCTTTTTTCACTCATTTCAAGGTGCCGTAAAAATTGAAGATGTCAAATCATCTCAAAAAGTGTGCATCTTTAAAGGATATTTCCTTCTTTTGAGAAAAGGGAGTAGAGTATTTCATAAATACAGTACATGCAGATGTGATCAAAACTTAAATGCGAGGTGGTGAAGATTTTCACTTATATTTGCATATTGTATTTCGTACCCATCTTTCTCATTATTTCAGCATGTTTATCTCCCTGAAGGTTGAGAAATTATGCAGACTACCATAGGAAATCACCTGTTGAATGTGAGGGACACAAACATTAAACCTCTAGACTTAAAAAAATTGTGGGAGCACTTAGAAAGTGAAGGGGTCTCTGCATTGAATGAGAGGCTTGTAGTGAGTGGTTTAGCTAATGCTGGTGGGATACCTAAAGCGGTAGATTGTGGTTGCCTACGCGAGGAGATACATGCTTGAAGCACAAGAAATTAGAGTAGTGGACGAGTCATTGGTTATCAAGGTTACTCCTAAAGCCTTACCTCTAGCTCTTGGCCTCTCGGTAGACCTACCATTCGAGAAGATGTTTGTTCCAATTGCTAATGATTTTTTCAGAGAAAGAGAAGGCTGGTGCAAGAATTCAATGGCTAAAACCTAGCTAAAGTTTGAAAGGAAAGGTAAGTCCCAATTACCTCCTAAGCTCAAAAAGACACATTTTAAGGATGAAAATTTTAATGCCATTACTCTATTGCATCATGTCGTTGCTAATTTGGACTTTGAGAGTTTTGAAAATTGGATGTGTTTATTCACTTTGAAAATATGTGAGGAAGATGTTTTTATTGACTAGGGTGAAATCATATGCTATCATTTGAAAGAGCAAATGCTAAATTATCGGAAGCGCACCACTTTTCATATGTGCTCCTATTTAATATATCTTGTGGCTAGCCAAAAAAATGTTTGGTTAGGGTTGGAAATGAAAAATACACTGGTACTGAACATGCCTATATATACATTTGTTCTGCAATTCACCAAGCGTTTTGGAATGGAGAATTACTGCTGTGTCAATGATGCCTTCTTAATGGATACTGCTAGGAGGCTGGAAGGAAAATTAGAAGTGCGCTTCTCTTCAGACTCTGCATCCTTGATAATGAGATATGGAAGTTTTTACATTCAATTTGATAAGTTTTCTTATTTAAGAATTGGTAGATTTGAAGGTGTCCCATTGAAGCTACCCAGATATCCAGGTGACCTTATTGTGTTCTTAGAGATTTGCAAACAAATGGCCGAAGTAAATGTTAGATATTTGAAAATGAGTAAGAAAGGATATCTTTTTCCATTGGTCTTTTCTTCTTTCACATGCAAAAGTAATCAAGTTTCCAAATAGGCCTATGAGGCCTTGAAACAATTCAATTTTCCCAGTTGTTTTGAGAGAACCAATTTTGATAGCAAGAGTTATATCAGACAAAACTGTCATGGTGGAAGCTCCTATGTGTATGTCCCACATATTGAAGATTATTGGGAAGATTGTTCTAATGAGTTTGAGGTTTTCAAAAGAGATAATATGAGGTTAACTGTTAAACAGATTCAAGACTTTGAGTTTCCTCTATGTATTCCCAAGAATGTATGTGAAGATTCAATGACCCTTTGTCCTGATTATGATAAATTTTTATCAAAGTTTTCTATATGTGTTGATTGGAATAAAGAGGAGTGCTTTGACATTCATGAGCGCTCGGCTTCAGTTATTGAAAAGACTCAAGATTGGTTGGTTGGTAAATGGAAGCAGTACGCGGGTTCTAACCATGGTGCAAAATCTTTGGGTGGAAAGGAGACGAGGTCATCAACCTAGACTTCGAATGTCACCCCTTCAACAGGGAGAATTACAGGTAAATCGTCTGTTCAAATTCATAGTTGGGGGGAGATGGAGAAAAACTAGAAGGGGTGACTAAGCTAAAGTCCACCTGTGAACATAATCCACCCTCCTCTTCCCCTAAGAAAAATGAGGATCGGGATCAACTCACATCTGTAGATTTTGGGAATATCTTCCAAAATATTGCTGATGATAGTGCTCTTCCTTCTTTGTCTAAAGATGCACCCATCCCATATGAAAATATAGTTAACACTCCCCACAAACAACAATTACTTATTGTTGGAAGTATGAGTGACAACACAATTGCAGCATCTCCAGGTTGGTTGAAGAAGGTGGTAGAAAAGAAAAGAAAATTGATTCCTTTTGCTGTGGTGGAAGTTGATACTATGGCCAAAATTCTTTAGATTTCTTCTAAACCTAAGAAGGCTAGAAAAATGTCTAGGATGATAAATGATGAAGTCTTAGGACATCAATTGTTGGAAGTGGTGGACCCAATAGGAGAGCTAAATGAAAATGAGATCACTACAAATGATTATAAGATCACTCATGTTGATATGGGACCCACTACCTTTGAAGGGGATGTCTACCATGCCGATTTCTCTATGGACGCTTTAATCAAATGTGCCAAGGGTTTAAGGAATGAAAAAAATCAATTGCAATCTCAAGTACTCGCTCTCAGTCAATTTATTTCTTCTTTAATTGCTACTCCTGTGGTTGAAGAAAGCACTAGCTCTCATATTGAGAGTGTTGATTCTAAAACTTTGCAACAGGTTATGAGGAGTATGAGCTATTCAAAAGGTTCCAATGAATGGATGGAGATGATTTCCCATAATGATTTGTTATACCTCGGTGAGATTATTCCTTTCTATTAAAAAGTCAGTTTAAAGAGGAAATAATTATTAGCAGAACTGCAACATATGATAAAGGAACAAAATAATCTTTTTGTATTGTCCAAAGAAGTTATAGTTTTGGTTAATTTGGATCCAATTACATTAATTTGGATACACTTTTAGCCAACTTATTAGCATAACTAAATTTAAGTATATCTAACTAAAAATCAATTTTAGTCAAACATATGATCTAGTAAGATTCATTCTAGCTAAGTTTGATACTTCCACAACTTTTTCAACTAAAATTGTTGGCTAAAAATATATGGAACACCACTTTGAGTCCAATTTACCAAAAAATAAAAATTATTTAAAAAAATTGAAGTTTCAATAAATCCTACTAATGTAAATAACATTTTAAAAAATATATAAAAATACCCTTTTATATATCCATAAGTGAAGTTTTCAAAAATATATTTATCTTTAACAGTTTAATTATTATTTATATATATATTTTTTATTTTTACTAAAAGTAAGTTATCAGCACAAAATATTAGGTTGATTACCATACCAAGGAAAAATATTAATACTTATTAAAAAAAAATTGAAAAAAATATGATGCACTAGATAAAAGAATCTATTTCAAGATGGTATAATTTTTTTTCCATTTTAGATAAATATTTAATATGAAAGTTGACGTCCGATGGAAACAACTATTTTTTGATTCACACACATTTTATTTATTTAAAAATATATATTTATCAAACTTGGAAGAAAGTATATCCATGCACTAAAGTTTCAAGTTATAAATACACACAAAAAAATTGATGAAAAAATTATAAAATTTACTACAAAAGTTTGACGTCCCGTGCAACTTCATTTTTCAGCATTTTATCAACAACTAAATTATAGTGTTAATTTATTAAAAACTAGTTTAAAATAATTTTTTTTTTAAAAAAATACAAACATAAAATATACTAAAAAGTACATATTTTACTAGTTTACATCATTTCAAAATTCAAAACATATATGCCACTTTTTAGTGATTCAAGTTTAAAAGTTGGATCAACGTTGGCCATTTCCTTTATAAAGTGTGACACAACTTTGTGCTTTTACCTGAGCGATCCCAAATAAATTGATCCAAATTGGGCTGATTATTTGGAATGATGGTTGGACATATATGATAACCTCATCAAGGAGACTAATACTGCAATGGGGCAATACTTGGATGTACTAGTTGAAATAAGAGAAAATTATCATAACCTAGGTGTGGATATTATGGATGAGTTTGGAGAGAAAATTATGGAATTCAATGAAATTGCTGTGAAGTTCAAAGAAACATTTAAAGAGGAAATATCTAAAGCATCCACAACTACTTGGGGAGTCCTTCTCTAAGCTCGACAGAATGGAAGTTTATTTGAAGTCCTACAAGACAACATAGGATGAAATGGATCAAACAGTAACTGATGTTGAGAAGAACTTAAACAAATGGAAGAACTGGTTACAGATAACCACTACTCCAGGTGGCAAGAATATTACTGCAATAATTGCCATGTACCAAGAATACAGAGTGAGAAAGAGGGAAAAGGAAAAGTCACTAGAAACCAAGAAGATAGTGGAAGTTGAAGATGAAGAGCGTGGAGCCATTGGAGATTGATGCTTATCTATTTTTAGCATCCACTTAGTTTAACTCTTTTTCTTTTTAATTTATCTTTTAAAAGACTTTATTTTTAAGTTATGTTTAAATGGTTGTCTTCAAGAAACCATTATTTGGGGGACTTATTTTCAAGATTTTAAATATTGGGAGTGGGGAGATCTCTGGCTCTCTCTCTCTCTCTTTGCAAAAACTTTGATTTTCTTAGAAGAAAGACAAAAAGTTTCTTTAGAATCTTTTGTTTCGATATGAATATGTTATGGTGAATTATGCAGATATAATCTTTGAATTACAGTGCATAATTTTATTCTTTTTCTATGGATATGTCATCAAAGCATTTTTATATTGAAATGGCTATCAGTATGGAATCTCCTGCTATGAAATGTTGATCTGTGAATGAGCATTTTATGGTATATTTGGATGTTTTATAATTACTATTGTTGAGACTGATATTGTTCAAATACACCTTTCAAAGCTTTCTGGTTAAAAGCATTACCTTATTTTCTTTCTAGTTAAAATCATTATAGATTTAAATTCATTGCATATCTTATAAGGTAGTTGCCACCTTATTTAAAAAGCAGAGAAACATAATAAAATATCATTATATATGATTCAATTGTTGTTTACATTTGTCATCTCCATGGGTGTTAGAATATAGAGTTAGGTGAAAAACTTGTAAACTAACAAAAGGAAATGCAATTTTCAGATATGAAACAAGGTAATGTTCTTATTACACTATGCACCAATTGGAAAATGACATGAAAAATGTAAAATGAAAAATGGAACAATGCATGAAATGAGCTATTTTAAGTGAGATCTAGTGAAATGCATGCTACAGAAATGCACCTAACTGATATAGGTAAGTTAAGGCACCAAACCGAAGCTGAAAAATAGAGTTTTCAATTCTGTAAAATGCAGTTTCAAGGGTCAAAAGGGACTGATTCGCCTAGGGTGGCGAATAAGTCCCAATATGGACCTTTTTCAGTTTTTTCAGAAGTTTTTGAGGGATTTCTATGGTTTATGCATGCTATGATGCAAACCTAATTGAAAAATGTATAATTTCGAAGAATTGAAATGAATTTAAATGCTAAAAATGTAAGCAAAATGCACCTTTTTATGAATGCAAAATTTGAAACCTAGTATGCTAACTAACTAATGCAAATCCTAATGAAAAGTTAATGAAAGGCTAGATCTGTGATGAAAGACTCCAAAATCAGATAAGAAAGTGTTTGAAAAGTAGGTTCACCAAAATGAACCATTGATTTTTGGGCTCCTATGTACTTCTCTAGCTAAGGGTTGATTTTTCACCTAAAAGGAGAGATAGGACCAAAAATGCTAAGGGTTCATTCAAATTAGGATGTGTATGATATTTAAATTAAATGAAGTGAAGGAAATGCTATTAAGTGATATAAAAGACTGATTGTGAATGAAAAATCTAAGAATTATGCTATGTTGGAAAACACATTGTGTATTACAAAATCACCTAGAAATGAGTGCAAAACTAAACAAAATTGAATCAAACTGAAAGTGTGCACTTGGAACCTTGAAGGAGACTAGAAATTTCTTCTGAAACACTATAGATGCTGATTTTCAGGCCTGGACGAACTCATTCGCCATTTTGGGCGAATTAGTCCCAATTCTACCAAACTGTACTGTAACCCATTTCTGACAAAAGGGTATGTAAAAATGTAAAAAACCAAAAAATTACCTTGGCATGGGACTCATTCATGACTCAAAAATGAGTCCATTTTTGAATTTCTAGATTTTCAAAGGTGGATTGTGAAGCTTCCAATCTGCACTTTGATGCCCTATAGGTGTCTGCTTCCGAAACTCTGATTTATGGGTTTGAAAATGCGATTTTGGTGATATTTTGAGTTTTTGAATGAGAAGAAAACCTGAGATACCTTGCAACTTGATCTTTAATTATTTTCAAGCTTCTAAGAGATCTAAATCTATAAACACACAAGAAGAGAAGAAGAAATATTGAATGTTAGGGCATGGCTCGGGTTTTCCTTGGTCAAACCCCGTTTAGGTAATTAAACCAAAATGACGAAAGAATGGAATGAAACATGCAATAATGGAATAGATTACCTTGAAATAATGATATATCTTGAAATTTTGCAACACAACATGAAGATTTAGCCCTTGAATGTCATTAGAAGCTTTCTTGATATCTTGCAATGATAAAACCCTAAATTTCTTGACTTGAGATGAAAGATTTGTGGATGAATGAATGATGAGAGATAAGAGATATGAAAATGAGTTTAGAGAGGTACTTTTATAGGCAATTCACCTTATTTTCAGGTTAATTGGATCCCTAAGGCTGACATGGTGAAAAATTAAACTTAAAACCTACTTTTTCCCACTCAAAACCCCAAAAATGGCTCAAATGGGATGCATTTGCCACTAATGGAGAATAGGTCCCACCTAGATGGGAATAATTCTCCACTAATGGTGAATGGGTCCCATAGGGGCCATTTTTCTAGTTGGAATGTCGAGAAGTAAGAAAATTAGGCTTATATGATGATTATGTCAGTTATTTGATCAAATTATGCCTCAAGATGCACAATATGGGTTAATAGAAGCCTATTAGTGATGATGTAAATGTCAAATAGGGATTGGGACACAAAATTCAATGTGAAAGTGTGATTAAATACACTTTACAACACTAAAATGAGATCCATATAGCCTAGGAAGGCACAAGAACCAATGTGAATGTGCAAGACACATTACAACACTAGTTTATCATTAAATTTGTTTTAAAAGCCTTCTAAATTGACATAATATTATTATTAAACACATTCTATAATGTTGAATTAGGGAGAAATAGGTTTATTAAGTCTGGAAAAGTGTGAAAGTCCTTTACAAGACTCAACACCTTTACAAGATGTCGATAAAAACATGCTATTCAATTTGCAAGGGTCCAAGACCTAATGTGGATGCATAAAATGCCTCACAACACTTGAATCAAGGCTTCATTAAGTCAAATTATATCATTTATTATTCTCATTTCAAGCAAAGGGTCCTTTTTTCTATGACACACACATCCTTTTCATGAATGATGGCTCAACATAGGGGACCAGATGCTATCTCCATTTCAACAATCTTCATTAAGTTTAAGGCATGCTCAAACCTAGAAATTCGGGTGGAGTTGATGCCTAGTACTTGCAACTTGCAACCAACCACGTAGTCGAGCATGTAAATAGTCATACAATCAAACACACTGTGAGAGGAAAGTTATAGCGTCGCAGGGCACTCACAAGTGAGTGATGCGACACTGTTCTTTTTCACCAAAATACATCAACGTACAAGAATCAATTACTAATCAATAGGATATGAACAATCATCAAGTAATCAAATGATGCACGTAACAAGATTAATTTGCATAATCCATTAAATCCATATACTAAGCATAATATGAGCATAAAACATCAGTGATAAAGTATCATCAACTACATCATAACTATGAATCCAAGTATCATAATGTCCAAATACAACCAAGTAGCTTTTAGAAAAAAAAGAAAACTGAGGGGTACTACAACCCCTTAATTCATTATCTTAGCTATCCTAAATTCATCCTTATGAAAAATATATGCACAAAATAATTGCATGTTGGAAAACATAGTGGGTTGTGAGTTATTTCATTTTGCTTGTTCAAAGCAATACCAGTTTGAATCCAAATAAGAAGATAAGAGCAAAGTGGGATTTGATTGGGGTCGTTTATTTAGCTTTAGTCAAGAGGGCACATTACTTATAGAACCTACATCCCCCATTTTGGAAACTAGAACCTACATCCTTATCATATGAAACATGAAGAAACGATTTGATTTTCCTTGTCATTATCTAGTTTTGACTTGTTATTTTCATGTTATGTTCTTAAGTATCTACTTGAATGACAAGAATAAACACTAAATTTAATTAAGTAATTTACCTAGAATAGGAAGATTCAATGAATGACAATCCATTTTATTTAGAAAGACATAAAAGATAAATTTTATCCATCTCAATTCCAATATTATGAATAAAAAATTTATACCTCTCTCCACCTACCCTTCACATTATCTATCCCTTCATCCCTCCTTCCCTCTCTCTTAATCTCTCTATACATACCTCTCACACCCTCTCTCTATATGTACGTCTATCCCTCCCACCTTACCACTCACTATGTCTCTCCTTCCCCCTCTCTCTCCCTCACACACACAAAATCTCTCCACTATCTCTCTCTACCTACCCCTCCCTCTCTCCCTAACTCCCTCCATACCTTCCTCACCTATCCTACCTCTCTTTATCTCCCTCCTTTGCTCTCTATAAGATGATAGAAGTTACCAAAAAGGAATACTCAATTAGAAATACAATTTAATTTTCCTCTAACTTCTACCAATGATGAATCAAATTCTATAGAAGGAATCTTAAATAAAATCCATGAAAGAGGAGATGGAGGAACTACAAAAAATGAGATGTGAGACTTGGTTGATTGAGTTGAACGTAAGGAATCCATTGGTTACAAGTGGGTGTACAAGAAGAAATTTAGAGTAGATTTTTTTTAGAAAGGTATAAGGATAGTTGATGCAATGGATTATTCTAGGTAAAATGAATATAATTTGGTGACAGATTTTATCTTGTATCTATGTTGAATTTGATTAGTGTGTTGTTTTTTATAGCTATATGTCACTATTTTTAAGTCAAAAAAAGTACTTTTGATAAAAAAATTATCGTATGAGATTAGATATGAAAATCCATATCATTCAACCTAAATAATTTTAGATAAGGCGTGTAGAACATTGGGTTTGTAAAATAAAAGGGTCTTTGCATTAAGTAAATTAGTCATCATGTATGTTGCATCAAAAAATTGATCCATATGCATTAGAATCGGGTTTTCAAGGAATTGAGTTAAGATAATGATAGCTTTACATGTTTTCCAAATATACAGAAAATTGAATAGAATATGATCCTTCGTAAGATCTTATTTTAGATGTGGAATATAAGGACAAAGAGTATTTGAATGTTTCCAAAGAAAATGGAGTATTAGTAGAAGACCTAAAGGTTGTATAGTAGTTAAAATTCTTATGAAGAGTCAAGAAGATGATAAATCCCAATAAATAAATTAGAGAGAGGTGAGTCATTGATCATGAAAAGAGTTTTGTTAAATAGTGATGGTATCGATAAAAAACTAGTACAAAGGAGAAGTCTCTTTATAAATATATACAAGACTAAATATAAGTTATATATATATTCAACATAAATAATGATATTTTAGTTTTCAATGTCTTGAATACTTTTATGTAGCTTTGCAGTTACTTTTTGCTCAGCTTTGAGAGTGTCTTTATGATTACAGAATAATTTTTTTTCTTTTAACGAGTTCTTTAAAATACTTGTTTACCTTTTCAGATAAGACTTTCATGTCTCCACCCAATTGATTCTCTTTTTTTGCACTAGGATATCAAAGAAAACATTCAAAATTATGCAAGTAGCCTATTTGATATCAATACAAATTTATTTACTTTATTTCCCTTTAAAATTGAAGTGCGTTCTAGTTAACATGTGTGTTTGTGTTAAGTTATCTACCTTTTTAGATAAGAATTTCATGTCTCCACCTAACTAATTCTCTTTTTTTTCACTTAGATATGATTTTTCCTTTTCTTTCCATTTATTTCTAATTGTATTTGTTTCATGAAATTCTTAAGTTCAAGAATATTTGAGTTCATTTGTTCAAATCCACTTATAGCATCATCTCTCACTTCCTTTGCTTCCACAAATTCATATGCAATACAAAACCTCTTGAGTTTATCCACTTTTACATTGCCATTTTATTCACTTTCTTCATCTGATTGGAACAAAAAAATGCTCACATTATTTGTAATGCTAGAAAATATGTTGTCCCCTATCAATTATTTCCTTATCTCCTTATGAAGAACTTGTGAAATGGCATTTTTACTATGCTAGAGGAAATAATTGACAGGGGATAGTGTGTTTTCCAACATTGTAAATAATGTGAGCATTTTTTTGTTCCAATCATATTATGAATTATAATTTTAATCCTACAAAAAAACATTAATAACATTTGATATAAACATGATGAAAAACCATACAGTAACAATTATGATATATGCATGGGTTGTATTCAATAAGAATCCCTCTCTCTACCTACCCTCTCGCTACCTCTCCCTCCCCCTTTCTCTCTCTCTCTCACACACTAGATATCTCTCTTTGTACCTCTCAACACTAGAGAGCTTGGGGAGGATTTCTAGGTGGGGGATACAAAAAACTAATCAAATTGACTTGAGGGATGACTAACCAATTGGGTTGTTATGTGTAGAGGGTTTTACAATAGTATGTGGGTTTCAAGTTTCATAGCACCTAGTGTTTTCCAACCTACGATTGTTGTAATGAAAACCTTTTTTTATTTAGAGAGTATGAATGTAATGAAAGGAACTTTCAAAGTTTATCAACTAAATATACTTAGAGTAAAAATTTTCTTTCAATTTCCTCATATGATGGAAAAATAAATGCATAAAATAATTGTAGGTTAGAAAACACAGTGGGTTGTGAGTGATTATACTAGATATGTATAATTAGAGGTTTGAAAATAGTGGGTGTTAAGGAACCTGCAACCTAGATTCTATTATAAAACCCTCTAACCTAACAACCCAATTGGTTAGTCACCCCTCAAGTCAATTTGGTTAGTTTTATGTGGGTTGCAAGATGTATATAACCCCATTAAATATTATGATTATGAGTCTATGAATTATTAGTCATAAATATTTACCATGAATTATGAGTATATGAATGATTAGTTCAACCACAAATGTGAAGCAGATAGACTGATGTTTAGAAAGAACTATGCAATGTAGAACTATGAATAACTACAATGAAGTAATGTTGTAAGTAGGGGATGTTATCATTCTAAATATTTTGTTGCACAACATAGTATACGTGAAATAGATTTGCAAGAATGCATTTGACCTCCTCCATTTATTTTCTTATCTACAAATGAAAGTCTACATAATAATTCCTTTATGTATTTAACATGGTTCGCAATTTGGTTTCTTTTTGTAAATGCACGGTATAATTGCAGGTTGGAAAATACAGCGGGTTTGAGTATATGGTTTTTGAAACTTGAAACCAGTACATTATCTATCTCATTCACTTTGGTCTACATATTTTGAAGTTTTTTTAGAGTAGATTCCTTTTCCATTTCATATATTCATTTTGGTCTACATTTTTTATAGTGTTTTCCAACCTGCAATTATTGTAATTATTGTATTTGCATCTAGAAGTTGATCATCAATACATTTTTCCTCATACCCATTACTCTTACCTATTAACACCCCTATTATTTGTTATCAATGACTCGCCTCTCTCTAATTTATTTATTGGGATTTTTCATCTTATTGACTCTTCATAAGCATTGTAACTCTTGTGCAACCTTTATGTCTTCTACCAATACTCCATTTTCTTTGGAAACATTCAAATTCTCCATGTCCTATTCCAAATCTAATGTAAGATCATATGAAGTATTTTTTATTACACCTACCATATCATCCTCCATCTATCTAATATTCATCCTCTTTCATGTATTTACTTTAAGATTCATTCTCATTTTAAGAGAACTATTCTCTTATAGAATTTGATTAACCATTACTACAAGGTAGAGGAAAATTAAATTATAATTCTAAAGGAGTATACCTTTTTGGTAACTACTATCATCTTATAGACCTTCTCACAATTTTCATGAATTTAATTGTTGCATTCATAATCCCCCATACCTTAATCCATACATTTTTATTTTATACCATCCCTCATCCACATTTCCAATCTATTCCATAATCCTCACCTAATCATTGATTGAAGATATTCTTCTTACTCTTCAAAATTTGATGAAGGAACATGTGCACTATGTGTAATGGGAAAATGGAAATGTAGAAGTGGATAAAATCAAGAGGTTTTGGAGTGATGTATAATAAAAGATAGGGAGTGGTAGGTTAGGAGGGGTAGAAGGACCAATATAAAAAAAACAAATATTACACAAGGTTTGTTTGGTGGATGCAATCCTCTGTAAAAACCTTTTCCTAGTCTTTTTTTGGTGGATGTAATCATCCTCTCCAAATATACAAAAATTAATTTGGTATAATTCTTTTCATGTGATTTAGAGTAGATTCCTTTTTCATTTCATACATTCTAGTACGTGTTTCCTCCAATTTTGCATTTCCATTTTCCCATGACACATAGTGGACATGCTCCTTCCTCAACTTCTCAAGAGCAGGAATAATATCGTAAGTCAATAAATTATCTATTATTATTATTCTAAACCATTTCATGTGATTTAGAGAAGATTCCTTTTTCATTTCATACATTCTAGTATGTGTTTCCTCCAATTTTGCATTTCCATTTTCCCATTACACATAGTGGACATGCTCCTTCCTCAACTTCTCAAGAGCAGGAATAATATCGTAAGTCAATAAATTATCTATTATTATTATTCTAAACCATTTCTCACCGACCCCCTCCATCATGATAACCCAAAAACATTATCCTTATCCATCCTCCATCCTATAAATATGGAGTATATTTTCAATTTTTTGATTCATTTTGGGTTCCTAAATTTCCCACAACCCACCATCACATCTCTCTCTCTCCTACTAAGTCCATTCTGGGTCCTTCTATCCCTCCCACCCTACCAATTCCCATCTTCCTCCTTCCCTCTTTATCTCTCTCCCTCTATCCCTCTATCCCTCCCACCCTACCACTTCTTATCTCCATCCTTCTCCCTCTCTCTCCCTCTCTCACACACACATAACCTCCCTCCACCTACCCCTCCTTCCCTCCCTCCCTAAATCTCTCTATACCTATCCCACCCACCCTACCACTCACTATCTCCCTCCTTCACTCTATCCCTCCTACCCTACCACTCTCTATACCTATCCCTATCTCTCTTGTTCCCTCTTTCTCTCCCTCATATCCCTTCCACCCTGCCACTTCCTATCTCCCTCCCTCCCTCCCTCTCTCCCTCCCTCTATTATGATCTAGTCATAACTACTTTCAATTCTAGATCTTGGTAAAATAGTTTATGACACTCAAATAGTTTATCAAACCATCCATCCCTAGAGTATGTTTCTTTTTGTCCTTCATCATAGTGTAAGTATTCTCTTTATACAAATGTATGAATTTATTCTCATACTACCATGACCAATATTCCAAAAAATAAGTGACATATATCCTTTAACGTGATGCAATACTTCCTCATGATATGTATTTTAACAAATATTTCTCACTTACTAATACCTTATGTTAATTCTGCAATTGTGAGTTTTTTATATATGAGATATCAAGAAAGAGGAAATAACCAAGTTTCAAGACAATTTTTATTGGAAAGGGTGGCTAATGTTATTGATTGGAAAAAGAAAGGGGAGATCTTTGAAGGATTTACAAAAGAGAAAATATTTAACTTTTTGACTACTCACATTATTTGCAGTGTTGGAAAACACATTGTCCCTTGTCAATTATTTCCTTATGAATTTGCAGTGTTGGAAAACACACTATCCCTTGTCAGTTATGTAATGAAGTCCACCTTCAAATTTTAGAACTTGACTATGGTTATAGTAAAAATGATATTTCACTTTCTTGATATGATTGGAACAAAAAATGCTCCCATTATTTGCAATGTTGGAAAACACATTGTCCCCTGTTAATTATTTAAACTTATGAAAAGTTTTTTGTTACATACGCAAGAAGAATGTAATGAAGTCCACCCTAAAATTTTAGAACAACTATTTGGTACAGTAAAAATGGTATTTCACTTTCTTCATTTGATTGGAACAAAAAAATGCTCACATTATTTGCAGTGTTGGAAAACACACTATCCCTTGTGAATTATTTCCTTATGAAAAATGCTCACATTATTTCTAGTGTTGGAAAACACATTGTCCCCTATCAATTATTTCCTTATGAAAAATGCTCACATTATTGTGGTGTAGGAAAACACACTATCCCTTGTCAAATATTTCCTTATCAAAAGTTCACCTTAAAATTTTAGAACAACTATTTGGTACAGTAAAAATGACATTTCAATTTCTTCCTTTGACTGGAACAAAAAAATGCTCACATTATTTGTAGTGTTGGAAAACACACTGTCCCTTGTCAATTATTTCCTTGTGAAAAATGCTCACATTATTTCCAGTGTTGGAAAACACATTGTCCCCTGTCAATTATTTCCTTATGAAAAATGCTCACATTATTGTAGTCTTTGAAAACACACTGTCCCTTGTTAGATATTTCCTTATGAAAAGTTTTTGATTCGTACACACCAACAATGTAATGAAGTCCACCTTAAAATTTTAGAACAACTATTTGGTACAGTAAAAATGACATTTCAGTTTCTTTATTTGATTGGAACATAAAAATGCTCTTATTATTTGTAGTGTTGGAAAACACATTGTCCCTTGTCAATTATTTCCTTATGAAAAATGCTCACATTATTTTCAGTGTTGGAAAACACACTATCCCCTGTCAATTATTTCCTTATGAAAAATGTTCACATTATTGTAGTGTTGGAAAACGTCCCTTGTCAGATATTTCCTTATGAAAAGTTTTTGATTTGTACACACCAACAATGTAATGAAGTCCACCTTAAAATTTTAGAACAACTATTTGGTATAGTAAAAATGGCATTTCATGTATGTGCAAGATCATGGGGGTCCAAAAAGTGGAAATGGAGAAAAAAGGCATTTTAACACATCCAAAAACACAGAATTCACGCGTTTGACTTTTTGCAGGCTTGGGTGCAATATCCGTTTTGGTTTGGTAATAGAAAACTGAAACAGATATCTGTTTTGAAACGAATATCTATTTTTTTTTCTAAACGGATATCCGTTTTGGAAAGTGGGAACCCATTTTTTTGAAAAACAAAACGGATATCCATTCGGATATCCGTTTTAAAGACCTAAAAAACCCTCTTTAGTAAAATGGGCATAACTTTTGCGTTTCTTATCAAAATTTTGACTTTTTATAGGCGTTGGAAAGGTGATTGAGAGCTCTATGCAATGGACTAGGTGGTGTTCTATATTATACACCAAAAAATAATTAGAATCATTTGAACTTCATATTTCATTTTTGAAACATCAAATGCTCACTAATTTCACATGCAAAGTCTTTTTTTCATGATTTTTTTGTAACACTCATCTCAAAATACTTGAAACATTAGAAAAATTAATGAATAATGAAATATTTATATTTTTTGTAGCAATGAGATGAAAAAATCTTCATAAATCATCATATCTCTCTATCACTTTCTCTACCTCCCAATATATCACTATGTCTCCCCTTAAGCTCTAGACCTATTCCTCCCTCCTTTCTTCTCTCTTTATCCCTTTTTATAATTATCTTTCTCATTCTCTCTCCTTGAGCTCTAGACATATCTCTCTACCTCTCTCTCCATCCTTCTCTCTCTCTCTCTCTCACTCCCTCTCTCTCAGGTCCCTCCCACTCATCTCCCTCTCTCTTTATCCCTCTCCATCTCCCTCTCCCTCTCCCTCTCCCTCTCTCCCTCCCTTTGAAGTCTCTCTTCCTCTTAATTCTCCTCTTAAGTCTCTCTCTCAAGTCTTTCCCACTCCCTCTCTCCCTCTTAGGTCACTCTCTCTCAAGTCTCTTCCGCTCCCTCTCTCTCTTTGTTCTCTCTCACTCCCTCTCACTCTCTCTCAATGTCTCACTCGCACTCACACTCTCTCCCTCTCCCTCCCTCTATCTCCCTCTCTCCCTCTCAAGTCTCTCTCTCTCTCTCCCTCTATCTCTCTCCCTCCCTCTCTCCCTCTCAAGTATCTCTCTCTCCCTATCTCTCTCACTCTCCATTTTCCTCTAAAGTCTCTCTCTGGTCCATATCACTCCCTCTCCCTCTCCCTCTCCCCTCTCCCTCTCTCCCTCTCTCTCTCTCTCCATCCTTTTGGGGAAGTCTCTCTCCTATGTAGGTATCTCTCTCTCTCTCTCATCTCATCTTAGGTCTCTCTCTCCCACTCTCTCCTCTCTCCTACAAGCTCTCTCTCCCTCTCCATCTCCCTCTCTCTCTCTCTCAAGCCCCTCACACTCCCACTCCCTCTCCATCTCCCTCTCACTCTCCATCTCCCTCTCTCCCTCTCTTTCTCCCCCTCCTTTTGAAGTCTCTCTCCTTCTTAAGTCTCTCTCTCTTAGGTATCTTCCACTCCCTCTCTCCCTCTTAGGTCTCTCTTAGGTCTCTCCCACTCCCTCCTTCTCTCTCTCTTCCTCTCCTCTCTCTCTCTTAGGTCTCTCCCAATCCCTCTCTCTCTCTCTCTTTATCTCTTCATATCCCTCTTAGGTCTCTCTCTATATCTCTCCTTCCCTCTCTCCATCTC
>VDFB02121805.1:0-13810 GCA_007258455.2 Sequoia sempervirens
TCAACCAAATACCCTAATCCCTAAACCCTATAGGTCCTCAACTCTATACCCTCTATTCTCAACCCTCATATTTATGTCCCTCCCTCCTCTTCTCTCCATCTCTATATCCATCCATCCCTCCTTCTCTACCCTAATCCATCAACCCTAAACCCTAAACCCTTAAACCCTTAAACACTCAACCCTAACCCTCAACCCTCAACCCTTAAACCCTCTACCCTCTACCCTCAACCTAATAACATCTACCCTAAACCCTAATCCCTCAACACTAATCCCTCAACCCTTACACCCTGAAATCCAAGAAAACTCCCTACCCTAATCCGTAAACCCTGAAACCTCTACCCACAACCCTTAAACCCTAATCCCTCAACCCCTATACCCTCCACCCTATACATTGAACCTTCAACCCTAATCCCTCAACTCTACCTCTCAAGTCTCTCCCTCTCACCCCCCTCACACTCTCAAGTCTCTCCCTTTGGAACCCTACCCTCTATCCTCTACCCTATACCCTAATTCTATCTCTCTCCCCTCTACCCTCTACCCTCAAAACTTAAACCTAATCACTCAACCGCTATACCCTCCACCCAATACATTGGACCCTCAACCATAATCCCTCAACCCTATACCCTATACCCTCAATCCTCTACCCTCAACCCTCAACCCTCAACCCTCAACCCTCAACCCTCGACCCTTAAATCCTAAACCCTTAAACCCTCTACCCTCTATCCTCTACCCTATACACTAAACCCTCAACCCTCAACCCTCAATCCTTAAACAATAAACCCTCAACCCCTATACCCTCTACCCTTTACATTAGACCCTCAACCTAATCCTTCAACCATATACCCTCAAACCTATATCCTAAACCCTCTACCCTCCAGCCTAAACCCTTAACCCTAAGCCCTTTAACCCTAAACCATTAAACCTTCTACCCTATACCCTCAACCCAATACTCTCTACCATCGACCCTAATCCCTCAACCCTTAAACCCTAATACCATAGAAACCATCAACCCTATAGATTCACTCCCACTAATCCCTCAACCCTAACCTCAACCCCCTATCACTTTCTCTCTTTCTATACATCTCACCTCTCCCTCCCTCCCTCTCTCCTACCCTCTCTAATTGTCTCTATCTACCCTTTCCCTCTTTCTACATACCTCTCGTTCAATCAATCCCTACCACCCTTTATTGCTCCCTCTATCTATCTCTCTATCTCCCTCCCACTCTCTCCCACTCCCTCTCTCTCCCTCTCTCTCCCTCCACCCCTCTCTCTCTTAGGTCTCTCCCTCTGGCAACCTACCTATGTAACTCTCTCTCTCTCCACTCTCTCTATCTATCCTTCCCACCCTACCTAGATAAGTCCCTCTCACTCCACCCCCCTCTTTCTCTCCCTTTATTAGGTCACTCTTTCCCACCCCCCTTCTCTCTCTCTCTCTCACTCCCTTTGTCCCTCCCACCCTACCTAGCTAATTCCCTCTCACTCCAACCCCTTCTCTCCCACTCCCTCTCTCTTAAACTCCCACTTTATCCCTTTATCCCTCTCACCTACCCTCACACTCTCAAGTTTCTCCCTTTGGTACCCTACCTACATAACTCTCTCTTTATCTCTATCTATCTCTCTCTCCCTCTATGTCAATTGTCTCTCTCCCACCCCTCTCTCTCTCTCTCACTCCCTTTATCCCTCACCCTACCTAGCTAGGGGTCCTCTCACTCCAACCCCTTCTCTCCCACTCCTCTCTTAAACTCTCACTTCCACCTCTCCCTCTCTCTCTCTCTCTCTCTCTCTCTCTCTCTCTCTCTCTCTCTCTCTCTCTCTCTCTCCCCTCCCCTCCCTTCCCCCTCCCACCCCTCCTAGACAACTCTAGATCTCTCTCTCTCTAAAATTCTCCCTCCCTCTAAGGCGCTTCATAAATACATACAAGCACAATACATATGTACATACAATCCTACATACATATAAGCATACATGTACATGCACGTATATACAATCTTACATACAAGTAGGCATACATACAATATACATGCATTGATACATACAGGCATACATGCATACATACATACCTAACATACAAGCATACAAGTTTATACAAACATACAAATATATAAACATAAATTCAATATGCACTTAACACAAATCAAGACATAACGTGAGTGCATTATACCGCACTCGCGTTATGTCTTGCTAGACATGCTCCCCACAAACAAAAAACCATGTGAAAACTAACATATAATGCAAATGCATTATATCTTGCTTTGGGAATCCCCAAGCCTTAGGATTGGTATTTTCCTTGGAATACCAACCTAAAGGCTTGGATGGCATTCCCAACAACCAGAGACATGCTTTTGAAATTTCTACAATATTTCACATAATCAGGTTCGTGCTCACCGTCAGGATTGGACGTGGTTCAATATCAAACAAATCGAACATCTAAGTAATGTAAGGTTCTCTCTTAGCTATCCAATGATGTAATTTTTCACTTTCTAACAATGTTAAGCCATTCATCCATAATTTCTTTTATTTGTATGTCTTTTTTTTGGAAAAATGCAGTGTTTGGCATTTTTTTGTTATAAATTAACCGTTCATCAAAATTTCAAATAAATTACAGTTTTAGAAACTAGACTCCATTCTACAAATTTTAAAAAATAAAATAAATTCAATTCAATTAGTTTCCAAAATTTGTAGGGGTAGCATAGCCAAAATTCTATTTTTTAGGAAGTGTCCACTTCGAAAATTAGTAAAAAATAAAATATTCATTAAAAAATTATCAGAAAAATCATGCATCAACTACATATTGTTACCTAACTTCTGATCATAGCAATTTTAAAAATACAAAAAAAAGGTTCACCGTACGAGGGTCGTACAAGAGTTGCTATGTTATGTTTTTCTGACAAAAACATCACCAATTTGTGTATGTCCCTCATTTGAACCCCTTAATCTCAACCATTTTCAATATAAATTAGTAGTTTAGAAAGTAGACTCAGAGCACTTGAATCCTTTTTTTTGTTCCATCTCAAAATTTTGAGTGTAAGTTTCCTCAATTTCATGTCCAAGGTCAGTATTTCTTGACTTCAAAAAAAAAAGTGGTCACTTAAGCCACCTTTTTGGGAACCATCTTGGTGCACTTACCCAATGACAGAAAAGTGGCCCAGCATCGAAGTTTGGAAATTTGAATTTTTGGGCAAGAAGACTCCAACGGTAGAGTTTGGAAATTGTAGTGTCGCTGTATGGTGTCACTGAACTGGCAGAGTCATATGGCGCAGTTGGATTGATAGCGACACAGTTTCCTGTAGGCACAATTTTTTTCAAAAAAATGTGTTAAAAACTTCAGATTTCATCCTCCTTCTAGCACCAAAATATGAATGGAGATTGTAGACCTGCATAAACACAACAAAAAATCACACAATTAGATTTGTATGCAAGTTAAATCCACATTCCCCATAGAATTCATTTACAATGCACAAAATAAGAAATAAATGAAGAACACAACAAAGAAAGCTATTAAATCCTATCAAAGCTAGCAAACTCTTGATCCCATGGGGTAATTGGTGCCATTTTGATGTGGAAAATGACCCTTTCCTAATCCCTTGTAAGCTTTGTGATGACTTGATGAAGGTTTGATGCTTCCTTGGAGAAAATCCTGCATAACCTAGCTATAAAACTCTAAAATTAATGAAAGTGGATGAACAAATGGATGAGCCAATTCAAAATCTGAAGATAATATCTTTGCATGAAGTTGTGTCTCTAAAATGAGAAGAAAATCCTCTTATTTATAGATGAGAATGATGGAGAATGAGGAAAAAGGGATGAATGTGGGACTAATCTTCAACCAATGGTCAAATGTCACTTGTCAAGATGTGAGAGGTTGAAGGTTGAGCACATTTTGATGAATGTGCCAATAAATGATATTAGGTGGAATTTAGAATTCATGAAATGACATGTTGGAGGGAGAAAGAAATGATGAAAATGCCACTTGGCTCAATGCACAAAGACATGTAAGGGGTATTGAATGCCTTTTTGGAAGGACAAATCCCTTTGGAGGGATTTTCAAATTTGGAGGAATATTCCCTTTTAATGCCATGTTGAGGGAAATTAGAAGATTTAATTAATAAATTAAATGATTTTCTTGTGCAAGTTGCAAAAGCTAGAGGATGTGATGGGTTGAGATTAAGATTAATCATGATTTGATAAATTTAAAGAGAGATTAGTTGATTTGACAACTTGATTTATATTTTTGGGTTGATTAAATCAAAGTTGAGAGGAATATGATTTTGACTTAATTAAATAAATATTTTGATTTATTTAATTAAAGGGTGATGATGTTAGATTAAATTAAATAAAGATTGATTTATTTAATTTAATAGAATGACTTTAGAGATTTAATTAAATAAAATAGAATTATTTAATTAAAAGAGAGACTATAGGATTAATTAAATAAAATAATCTATTTAATTACTAGAAGGGAATGACTTAATCAAATAAAATTGATTTATTTAATTAAGAGATGAAGTGTGATGAATTTAATAAAATACAAATTATTTGATTAAATGGTTAGCAAAGGAGGTGATTTAGGACGAAGCGGTGTAAGTGAGATTAGGATTAGGTGTATAAGATCAATTGGTACATTTTCCGTCTCTACAACCATTAAAAGACGGGGTACCTTTGTGTAGTTGGTTGTCTAAGAGGAGTTATTTTGAAATATTTCTCTTGGTTTCAGACATGTTTGATATTTCTCTTCTTATCCCCAATCTCCCTTTGTACATTATTATTCTTCTCAGCATTGTTTAGAGTCTGATTTTCCTTTGAAATTTCTCCCTTTTCAATTCCTAATCCTTCTTTTTCCTTATGAGATTTTTGACTAGCAATCATGTCATTGAGAAAGCTGGAGCTCTTGTTGAATTTTTCTTTTTGACTCTTTTCTTTCTCTAGATATATCCTTAGATACTCAATATATTCTTCAAGCTTTGAACATTCTATAGATGAGTATGTGCAGGATCATGATGGGCCAAAAAGTGGCAACTTAAAAAAAGTAGCATTTTTCACTTGCCAAAAAATGCAAAAATCCTGAGTTGACTTTTTTTTTGGGTTGGGTGTCAGTACATTACTCCATAGCAATGCCCAAGCCAAAGTTCTAGAAATCGGATATCCGATTTGTATTGGATATCTGATTCGTGTCTAATATCTAATTTAAAAAAAATAAATTAAAATATAGTATTTTGGTGCTATAAATCAGATATATGATCTAAATCAGATATCCAATTTTTGCACACATGGACCCAAGAGTAATTAGGGGGTGGAGGGTGGGCCAGAGAGAGACAAAGAGATGGAAAGGGAGAGACAGAGAGACAGAAAGACAGAGAGAGACATAGAGAGAGACAAAGAGAGACAAAGAGAGACAAAGACACAAAGAGACAAAGAGAGGGGGAGAGAGAGAATTAGGAGGGGGAAGGGAGAGAGATAGAGATAGAGAGAGAGATGGAAAGGAAAATGAAAGGGGGGAGAGGGGGGAAGGGGCATGGAGCGAAAGAGAGAACTAGGATGGGGAAGGAGAGGAAGAGTGCCGAGGTGAGGACAGGAAGGTCGGCCTATGGCCGAGGGTCGGAACGAGGGGGCAGGAGGAGAGACTTGAGAGAGAGAGAGAGGTGGAGGAGAGAGAGATAAAGGAAGGAGGAAGAGTGGTAGAGGGTAGAGGGGTTTTAAGGGAGGGGTTAAGGGGAGAGATAGAGGGGAATGAGAGGGAGAGGGTGGATGGAAAGGATGGAAGGGTGAGAAAGACCCAAGAGGAAGGGAGAGGATAGAATGAGCGATGGCTATATGCTATTAACTCCAGGAGATGGATGCCAGGAGTGAGAGACCTGAGGAGAGAGAGAGGCATGGAAGGAGGCCATGGGCAGAGGGCAGAGTGGGTTTAAGGGTTAAGGGGAGAGAGATAGAGGGAGTGAGTGAGTGAGAGAGAGACCTAAGAGAGGGAGAGGGGTTAGGATGGAGAGACTTGAGAGAGAGGGAGGGAGTGGGTGAGAGATAGAGGGAGGTGGGTTAAGGGTAGAGGGTAGATGGTTCAAGGGTTTAAGGTTTAAGGGTTGCAGGTTTAGGGTTTTAGGTTAAGGGTAGAGGGGAGAGAGATAGAGGGAGTGAGTGAGAGAGAAACATAAGAGAGGGAGAGGGGGTAGGAGAGAGATACTTGAGATAGAGTGAATGAGTGAGTGACATAAAATTGACTCATAGAAACGTTTTAATTTAATTTTAAGTGCTTACACTTTTCTTTCAATTATTATTTTATTTGTAATTTTATTAAGAGCTTGTGTCTTTATTTAAACTAGCATACATATATTAATTAATAATATATATAAAATACACAAAGTTATCACAAATTATTTCTTTTTATTTTCTTATGTTAGAATTTTATTTAAATTGGTAAGTGTATAGATATATGTTATAAAATAATTCCTTATTTCAATTATTTTCAAATCTAGAACCCAAAACCTAATTGAACCCTAAAGCTTCACATTAATTCTAATCACAAGTTCTATCTTAGAATCCTAACTCTAACCCTTACTTTAGTTGAGTTGTAATCCTAACCTTAACCTACCCTACCCATAATCGTAATTGAAATTCAACCATAACCATAATTCTAACCAACTCATAATATTCATTCTAACACAAACCATACTCCTAATTACAATACCAACTCTAATTATAATCCTAATAAAACCCTAAGAGTAATTATAATTAAACCCTAACCTTAACCTAACTATAACCCTAACCCTAATTGAACCCTAATCCTAACCCTAGTTAAACAATTACCCTAATTGAATATAACCCCTAACCATAACCCTAATTGAATATAACCTCTAACCATAACCCTAGTTAAATCCTAATTAAATTTTAATCATAATGTTAATTGGAATTATAATCCTAACTCTAGTTGAATTGTAGCCCCAACCCTGACTCCAACCCCAACCATAACCCTAACCAAAAACTTTATCACATATACCAGTTGTACCCTAAACCTAATCTTAATTAAATCTTAACCATAATTAAACCATAATCATCACTAATTTAACCCAAGATAACCCTAACACTAACTAAGCCCCAATTCCCTAACTCTAACCCTAACTCCAACCAAACCTTAATCATAAACCATAATTGCTACCCTAACCTAACACCAACTTTAATTGAAATACAACCCTAATTCTAACCCTAAGACTATTTTAACTTGAATGCTAATGAAACCTAAGTCTTAGAATCCTAATTGAACTGTACAAACTAATTAAAACCAAACCCTAATTGAACTCTAACCCTAATTAAAACCCTTATTCTAACTCCAAGTTTTATCTAAGATAACGCTAACCTTAATTTAATTCTAACCCGAAGCTTTGTCCTAGAACCCCAACTCTAACCCTAAACCTAAGTAAACCCTAAGTAAAAACTTGAATGAGTTATCTATACAATTTGAAAAAGGGTCTAATAGAATTTCTAGATAATAAATTAAATTTAGTTTATGGACTTCTTAGAAAAAAAAATTAAATAAATTTGGTGAAAAGGTGTCATTCTCTTCTGTTAAGTATGAGAAAAATATATAATTTCTCTTCAAGTTATAGATATAAATGAATGACACATGAATAAGTATTATGCATATTTGGGTGATTTTTGTAAAATTTAAAAATATTGTAAATGAATTTTTAATCTGACATTTTAATTTATTAAAAAGTAAAAATGACCAACTTAAATTAGTCATTTTTCTTTTCTGAAATTCGGTCTTTTAAAAACTTATAAATAATGAAGTTTAGAATATAAAACATATTTTTAAGATTTGAAAATATTTAAATGATTTGAAATTTGTTTATATATATATATATAATGCTTATTCTTTAAATTTTAGTTGACATTATTTTTATGTAATAAAATTGAAAAATAAACAAGTATAAATTAAAAAAATTATATAATTTAAAAAAAAATGAAATATTAAAATTTAAAGGATAATCATTATATGTAAAACTCCCTGGTTAAGCGCGCTTGAGCTGGAGCAGTACTGGGATGGGTGACCTCCCGGGACGAACCAGTGCTTCACCTCTGTGAGCATCACCTAGATGCAATGAGTGCTAAGTGGACTATTCGATATCATGAGAGATGGGTTCTTGTTGAACCACTACTCATGAAACATGGGTCAATGAGTTTATTTCGAAACCTACAGTTTGAATCTGATAGCAATATCATAATTTAGTACTGTTGTGGAAAAATACCTCCTACTATCAATTGATGAGCTAAAGGGCTCTAGTATGGTAGTTCATAGAGCTGCTTACTTGTTGAAGAGTTTTGAAATGGGTAACAACTCAAGCGGGCTTAACCTTGGAGAAAACTCCTTGGTTAAGCGCGCTTGAGCTGGAGCAGTACTGGGATGGGTGACCTCCCGGGACGGACCAGTGCTTCACCTATGTGAGCATCACCTAGATGCAATGAGTGCTAAGTGGACCATTCGATATCATGAGAGATGGGTTCTTGTTGAACCACTACTCATGAAACATGGGTCAATGAGTTTGACTCAAAACTACACGGTTGAATCCTGATAGCAATATCATAATTTGACACGCTGTGGAAAAATACCTCCTACTTATCAATTGATGAGCTAAAGGGGCTCTATTATGAATGGTTCATATGGCACAACACTTGCTGAAGGTTTTGCAAATGGGGTAACAACTCAAGCGGGCTTAACCTTGGAGAAAACTCACAGTTAAAATGGCGCTTGTGAAAAACTAATCTGAGGATGGAGTGACCTCAGGGGCAGACAGGTGCTACTATTGTGAGCATCACCTATAGATCTGATAGGTGCTAAGTGGACCATTGATATCAGAGTGGTTCTTGTTGAACCACTACTCATAGAGAAACATGGAGTCAATGAAGAGTTTGACTCAGAAACTACCACCCAGTTGAATCGATAGCAATATCAATTGACCATGGCTGTGGAAAAATACCTCCTACTTATGGGCCAGTGAGCTAAAGGGGGCTCTGTGAATGGACAAGAACAGCACTTGCTGAAGGTTTTGCAAATGGGGTAACAACTCAAGCAGGCTTAACCTTGGAGAAAACTCCCTGGTTAAGCGCGCTTGAGCTGGAGAAGTACTGGGATGGGTGACCTCCCGGGACGAACCAGTGCTTCACCTCTGTGAGCATCACCTAGATGCAATGAGTGCTAAGTGGACCATTCGTATTATGAATCCTGATAGCAATATCATAATGTAATATTTACATTTAAATTTAGATTTTTTTACCAAATGCATATTTTATGTTATTAATTACAAATCAAATCTCATTCTGATGGCGGCACGGACTATTGTGTTTGCACGACACTGTGGCAGGCAGGGGGTATCTGTAGCATGGATGGGCATGGCATAGCATCCATCCCCAGGGGCATTCCTGGGACTGGATAGCCATGCCACCTTGATGTATCCTTTGGCTCGCCACTTGAGAAAGGACACAGCCTTCAATGTTGTGAGCTGTGTATTAACTGGAGATTGGTGTTGTGGACAAAGGACGCGACATGACCTATACAAGTCTTTTTTTCCCATTTAAACAAAGAATGGAAATCCTCTCACTTGTGAATACAAACACAGCCAAGTCTTATCAACTACACAAACGAAAAAAGGCACCATTTCAATGTGTACATGTAAGACGTTTCATTTCCACGCACAGTTTATCCAACATGCATGGTTCACATATGCCTCAAATCATCATTAATTAAATCATCTAGAAGCTTGATCTCTACTTTTTCATATATTTAAGTTTTAGGTACTCTAACACCCTTTCTATTAAATCAAACACCAAAAGAAGACATCTTTAGATCAGTTCTAAAACTTAAAAATTCCTCTAATCATAATTAAGCCTCAATCAAATATAAAAAACACACTAATCCCTTTGGGTTTTTAAAAATGTTTTTTATATTTGTAAAACATTCACTTACACATTCACTTTTATTCCAATAAGTCTTACCGTACCTGCAATTCACAGGCAACTTCCTCTGCTTTGACATAGAGGAGCTAGCTACACAGCCTACAAAATCGAATGCTGCCATGCCATGCCCTGCCCTGCCTGCCTCTTAATGGTTGTCAGTTGTGCGAAAGATGGGACCCATCCTGTGCAGTAGCCCACCTTCCTAAATCCGTGCAGAATATAAGGCAGCCCTGCCATTTTTTATTTTTGAGCCCATGGTTTGTAGCAGTATAAAGAAATTTTATATATTTTGTTTAATATATTTATAAAATATTTAATAAATTATTTTTAAAATATTAATAATATAAAACAATTTTTTTCATATATTTTATAAAATATCAATAATATAAAACAATTATTTAATATTTTTTATTAGAGATTTTAATTGTGTATTAATAATATATATATTAAAAAAATATTATTAAACAATTTTTTTTTTGAAAAAAAAAATTAGTAAATACAAATAAATTAGTTTTGAAGTAAAATAAAATAATTCTTTAACATATAAAAAATAATTTTATTATATGAAAAAATGTAATGAAATATTTTTTTAATAAATATAATAATTCAAAATTTATATTAAATATATTGATATTAAATATATTTATATTAATTAAATAATTTTTTAATCAATTTTTTAATTTAATTTCTATAAAATATTCAATTAATTAGTTGTATTATTTGTTACTGCCAAGGGAACTATAGGCGACCCCTATTCCTTAACAAGTTATTAATAACTTTGATTTTAACAAATGAGAATTCAACTTTTTTTTTCTATTTGACAAATATTTGTATATAGTTAAAATAAATATGCAAGATTTTTAACTTTTCAAATTTCAAAATTAATTTTCCTCAATTTTATTGGCTACAAAATTTTGAGGGATAAGGCAGATTTTCTAGAAGCATAAACTTTTTATCACAACTTTTCAAAGTTTTTGCCACAAAGACCATAATCAAAAAAATTATTTAACAATTTTTAAGATTTCTTTTGTCACGCCCCGCTGTGCGAACCCCAAAGGAACTAATAACAACGGAACAACTTTTTTTTTAACAGAATATAGTAACATAAAATAAACATACTTAAGTATTATAACATAACAATGAATCATGAGGCACAACTAGTTCCAATGGGGTACACGAAGTGACATGACTACACTAACCCATAACAATGATAACAATAAATAATAATTAATCTATTACGTAAAACTATTCATTCCCATTCCATTATTTAAAATATCCATCAACTATCTCCATATTAATAACATATGCACATATGACAATACATGGAATTATAAAGATATAAAGTATTACATATTTTCGATAGATACAGTTTCAACATAACCAACTATAACAAATGATCCTGAATAAATACATGGCTTGAATAATTATTACATCCCAATGATAAAATAATACAATCTCAAAATTACATATACAATCACATCAAGGTCATCCCAACACCCGTGGGAGACAATACAACAATGAATACATTAAATAGATTACAACTGAAGTATATACAACTATCTGGTACATAAGAATAATTGGATCATCAACATCCGCCAAAACCTGCAAGTAAAAGATACATCTGTAATAGAAGAGGGAAACCCAACGGGGTGCGAAGCACATTCCACCCAGCCACCCCCGTGCTGAGAGTAGACAAGGAAGGGTCCCCGACCAAGTACGCCTAACAATCACAAAGACTAACTCCAAAGACAACTTAACATCCAAAACCACTTAGAAAACTCACGACAACCATTCCAAGAGGCACAACAACAATGAACTCAAGGCATAATAACAAAGACCTCATCCAACAATAACCAAAGAGAAAACAACAAGGCACATAACCACTGAAATCACAATATTACTTCACAACTACAGTCACAAAGTCACTTAACATGAGGTTACAATGCTTCCAGAGAACAAGATCATGAACATCGCACAATAACTGGCTAACTGTTGACATAGGAAGAGTGTCATGCATAAATTTCCATGAGTTACCCTGGCTCAACCTTCCTAGGCTACCAGACCCCCATCCTGGGTTACCCTGGCTTGCCTCTACCGGCCGCCGGACCCTCATGCAAAACTATGCATCCATCTCATCTCGAGCCTTATCATTCATTTGCTTCACGAGAGAGACATCCTTTATCTTTATTAGTGTGAAATCCCCCCATTAATTCATTTAGATTATCACTTAATTAAACTCTAGGTAGGTTACCCTGGCGCCCCTTCGTGTGCCGGACCCCCACAAAGAGCTACTCTCCTATCGACAACACACAAGGCACGATACCACAATAGGTAACTAAACAACAAATACTCTCCAATCCAAGGAGAAAAACCAAACAAGGAACCCACTCCAACCACTGGAGGAAACTAATCCAAATACACACTCCTTCCAAAGGAGGTATAATTCTCATTACCCACTCCTACTTCCTAGGAGGCACAAATCCCCGTTCGTGGAAACTGGGTACAACGTCATAGAACAGTACATCAAAACGATTCACCAAAATGAACCCCCACTCAAGAAAACTTCTCTGGAAGACATACAATACCCTTAACCCTAATTGTCCGACATGGGGAATAAAAGAACATGAAATACATGCATTCCATCTCTGGAAGCCCTTATCAATAACTTAAACCCTTACGAACAGTAAGGTGAACCTAGGGTTGACACAGAAGCACTAAGAAGAAATGCCACAGAAGAATTAACGAATAATTTCAAGAATCACAATTACGTTTAATCCAACCCATAAAAAGGAAACAAATTACAATGAACAATAACTTCCACCTAATCACTCAATCAATTACGCGAGCACACTCTTTTCAACACAACACAATAAATTTATCTCCAATTTCCTAATTAACTATAATATTGCAATATGTTAAAACGTAATCACAATATATATACATAAATCTCCTTTTTATATATATATAAATATTCAAAATAAATTAAATAAATAAAAACTATATTTAAAAACATTCTATAAGATTAACATTTGTATCCGATTCCGTTTTAGAGAAAATTATAATCTTAAAACGAATAACCTAACCTCCTCTATACAAAAATAGTCATTTAATAAAACTAACGGAATCATATTATTATACAAAACAAGTTCGAATTAAATTGCATTTGAAATATATATATAATTAAAACAAAATTTGAATTAAATTTCCGAAAATAAATAAATATATATATATATACATATATAATAAATAATATATATCAAATATATATTAAATATTATATAATATATATATTTAAATATTTAAATAAACTAATTATTAATAAACAATACTCATTAATTAAAAACTAAATTCAATTTTAAATGTTAACACATATTAATTACTTTATAAACTTATTTCCAATAAAATCGAAATCTGATAATATTAAATTAAATTAAATTTATGAATTTTAAGAAAAACACAGGAAATTTTAAAAAAATAAATAAAAAATAAAAATAAAAATAAATAAAAGAACTTTTATTTTGTTTCTGGGGAGGTGCGCCTCCATTGAGGAGGCTGCGTACCTCCCAAAAGGGAGGCCGCGGCCTCCCCAATGGCCACGCACGGCAGCCAAGGGCTGCCGTGCCAGCAGCCCAAGTGGCTGCTGGGTACGGCAGTCTTTGACTGCCGCGGCCCAAGCCACGCAGGGAGAAGTACAGGGGGGGTCGGGGAATGGTACGGCGAAAGCCGTCCGCCCCTTCCCCAATACAAATTTTAATTAAATTTCATTTGTTATATATATTTTTTTTATAAAACTTTACTTATAATGTAAATATAACATTTGTAATATTTAATAAAAACAAACAACACGAATTTTAAAAAAATGAAT
>VDFB02121806.1:0-44783 GCA_007258455.2 Sequoia sempervirens
CACATATATAATAAAATATTTAATATTTTGATAAATATGATTATAGAGGAGTGTAACAACAATAAATCATTGAAATTTTATTAAATTTAGTAATTCAATGGTAAAATTGGGGCAAGTTGTGAAAGCATTATTTTTGGAGGGTTTTTATGACAACAATATATTCATTAATTGAATGTGATTATGTCGCTTCTGGATTCGATTGTGTGCAAGTTTTTTCATTAATGATTCGGATCACACTCTGTGATCCATCATCAGGATAGAGGAGATGTAAAATGATGAGCTGCAGACCAAGCTGATGATCACACCCCCTAATCTTGGTCTGCAGCTCATCATTTCACATCTCCTTCAGCTCTCTATCTGATGATGGATCACAGACTGTGATCTGAAACGTTGATGAAAAAACTTACACACAATTGAATCCAAAAACAGCATAATCACAAACAATATATTCATTCATTGTTCAACTTATACAACACTAAGTTCTTTTATCCTTATAAATTATCATATCTTGCAACCAGCTTCTTCTATCTTCACAAATAACCATGCAGAATTTTTGCTATATTTAGGAAAGATGCCCAGGAAGATTCTATAGAAATTTCAACTGTCTTGTGAAACTGAAAGATGGCTCCTTCGACAAAGACAAGTTCAATAGTTACATTTAGGAAATGTTTGATTTACAAGGAGAAAGTGAGGTAGATTACTTACCCTCCAGTCATATCCAGGGACCAGCCTGAGCGAGAACAGATCTGCTCAAGTGCATGTTTCCACTCATCAATCTCTCCTCTTAAATATCGATCTGTATGTCTATAATGTTTTTGAAATGATTTCTTGTACGGACTGGAGTCGTTTTCCGGGTATCTAACATGGGTTGGTTCCATTTCATAAAAGAGAGGAATGATCAACCTAGGAGAGGCCAACATTAAGGCAGCCTCCTTCAGACACCATGCCGAGCTTGCATAGCCTTTGGAAAATATAGGAATGCATATTCCACTGCACTTAATTGCTCTTTCCAGGCTTAAATCAATGATTTCCCCCTTTTTTAACTTGTGGCTGTCCAGAAACACATTCAGTCCGGCTGCGGAGAGAGCTTGGAAGAGATGATCGACTAGAGTCTTTCTCACATCTTTACCCCTGAAACTCAGAAACACATGATATGTCTTATCATTTATGGAAACTTCTGTGGCAGCAGGTATGTAAGGCTTGAATCCGTCCATCTTAGAGTTCCAATTACAAAGAAGGAGAAAGTAATGATACAGACTACAGAGGGTCAAAGGATTCTGCCCAACTGTGCACAACTTGTAGTTCGTGTCGGAAGTATATAAGATAGGTGTCAATAATTGAGCCGACGGATTCGTTCAATATTTTACAAAGTCATAGACGGAGGAGGTAGAAGACGCCAATAAATAGCAGGCCCAATTGGTTTTAAAAATTAATTTCCCTATGTCCTCGTCTAAGCCGAAGGATAACAGCTCTAATACGGTTATGCCTTTCGATAGAACACATGTTGGATCTCATTTTTAACTTGCACTACATCTACTACGATACTTCCTCAATACTTTTGTTTTGGATCTCATTTTTAGTGTATTCATTAGGATTTTATAATTTAGCATGCCTTGGGTGATTTCATCTTTTATTACGTGTGATATCTAAGCTATAGCGATCAACCAATCTCTATTAGTTTGTGCTATATCTTTCTAGAGAATATCCAGTGTCTAATTATGTTGTTTAATCTTGGAGAATAGTTATGGGTAAATCGATTGTGTATTGTGAGTAAGAAGGAAGGCGTGTGAAATGAAATTGTACATATTTTGAATGATGTTTAGTTGCTTGTTCAAACATTGTACTTTTTAAGTGATAATTCTTTGGGCATGATAATTCTTATTGTGTATCATTTTATTTAACTACTTATTATGGAATGATTTGTAGAGTGATTTTTTTAATCTATATATTAAATTGTTTTTATTTAGGTTTTTTTTATAGAAAGAGACCCACTTTCCACTATAAAATCATGGTACTTTTTATTTATATGATTTTTTTTCCTTTTAACTTATATATATGTACTCTTGAATGATTGGTGCATCAATTTTTTTTAATGAATATGTGAAATTAATTTTTACAAAAGAGTGCTTTGATTTCATAATCTCTCCATGGGTGATTGTTATGCCACAAAAGTTGAAGAGATTTCCCAATGTAAAATAAAAATTTAATGAGCATAAATTTTAATTTAGTTGATAAATTATAATATAAATGATATTGAAAGTTGGGTATCATTTATTATTACAAAAAATCTATATTTAAAAAAAAAAAAGATATATATTGTAAAAAAAACATTCAAAAAATTATACTAAGATTAACAATACTTTTTTTGAAAAAAATTTAGAGAAATATCATGTAATCATATGAAATTAATTTTTTTAATCATAATGTTATATTGTGCCATAGAAAAATGGCCCCTTGTCATTTTCATGGCCTGTAGGTCTTGTTTCATGGCATTGGAACTATGTTGCTCTGATTTTATGTTGTAACATGGATTTAACATGCTTATTTAGGTACTAAAATTCAAAGAACGACATCTTGTGAAGGTGTTGTAAGATATTTTTTATATTTTTCTAGACTCTATTTATTGCAATTCACCTAAAAATCACTTTTTCGTCACTAAACAATTCCTATTTTGAAGTGTTGTAAAGTCTTGTAACAAAATTTCACACTTTTCTAGGCATATTTTGACTATTTATCTCTTTCTCATGCTTTATTTGGTCCCTTTATGCCTTCATAAGTTGTAATTAAGTGTATTTTTGAATATTATCCTAATAAATAACATTAAACACAACATTTTTCCCAAAACATGTTTTTAGGTCCTAGGTGGGACCCATTCACCATGGGTCGCAAATGAGTCTCCCTTGGCCCCAAATTCAAAATATTTTAAATTTCTTTTCAAAAGTTTATTCAAAATCACTTGATGTCAGCCTGTGATGAGGTACAAATGGATACTAAGGCACAAGATTGTATAAATAAGTGATTTTCACCTCATTTTACATCCCCTCCTCATTCATTCAAGCATTCAATCACACATCACATTCAATCATTCAAGCATCTTGCAACATCTTTTCAAGCACTATTTTATCACTTTGAAGCAGCCATTAACATTACTTCATACTTGCATCATCAAGGGTTTGGTAAGAGGATTGCATTTACTTGTTATCACTTTATCTTTCTCTTGCATTTCATTATCTTACTAAGTGTTTGATTACCAAAAGTAGGGTTTGACCAAGGAAAACCCCTATTCATAAATCTTCAACCATTTTTCTCCTATTGTATGTTTGTTTGTAGCCTTTTGTGTGCGAATTTGAGAAGATTTTAGGTGTTGAAGATTGGTTTTCAAATCAACTAGGTGCTTCAAGCCAAATCAAGTCCATTTCAAGCTTGGAGAAGGTTTTTTGTCCATTTCTTGTAGAATTGACTTCGGTAACCTGACAAGCAGTGATTTCTAGATCTGGTGTTGTAGAGTTGTCTCCTAATTTTTTAGAAATTTGGGAGAGGAATGGTTCGCCACTAGTGGTGAATGAGTCCCACCTTAGGACTGAAAAACTAAATTTTGTCAGATTCTGGATCCCGATAGACAAAAACCTGTTTCTGACAATTTTTCACCAAGGGGAGGACTGATTCGCAACCCTAGGCGAATGAGTCCCATTTTGAAAATTAGTGACTTAAACCAACATTATCAACATTCCATATTCATCACATTTTTCCCAGGTGCACTATGATTTTATCCACCTCTTTTTGTTTTGCATATTTCCTTCATTTTCTTCATTGTTTGCATATCACAATGTGTTTTTCAAACATAGGTATAATTTCACTTTTGCATTCATTTTCAATCATTTAGATTAGTCAATTGCATTTAGTTAACTTCATCTAGCCTAGAAAACATTGCATGCATCTTAATTTTAATGAATCATTATCATTTTTGGCCCTATCTCTCTCCTTTTAGGTGAAAAACCCAAGAAGTGCAAGAGAAGCCATAGGGACCAAAAATCTATGTTTCATTTTGGTGAACTCGACTCTTGAACATTTTTCATTTCTAATTGCATTTACATATTGCATCTTAGTTCACATTTTCATTAACATTCAATTAGGATATTATTTTTTTATTGCATTCTAGGTCTTTTTCATCTTGCATTAGTGAAAACTTCATTTAGATTTCATTCTTGCATTACATCTCATTGAAAAAAGTAAAAAATTGCATTCTACATCTTTGATTGCACACTATAGAGAATTTAAATCATCTTCAAAATTTTGAAAAACATAAAAAAAATAATTTTGGGACTCATTCACCACCCAGAGTGAATCAGTCCCTCTACACTTTTTAGACAACATTTTTGGCATTTTTCTAGAATTTTTTTGCATTTCTATTTTTTGTAGTTAGATCTCTGTTATAGTTAGCAAAATTCCTATTATTGGCATTTTAGAGCTCTTAGATTAGCTTGCATTTGCATTCACCCATCCTTTGTGGTACTTGTATGAGTATTTGGTGCCCCGTTGATAATACTTTAGTGAGAAGAAGTTCTAGAATCATGGCTTCCCATGATAGCACTTTCATTGTGGACCTTGGGATCTTACAAGCTCCTACTCCTAGTATGGACAATGGTGCATTGGGCACTGACAATACCACTTCTATGCCTTCACCTTTCCATGTTGAAAACCAAAATAATTCCATCCTGCAAGAAAAGGTCATTAATATTCATGACCTGACTTCACACATTTACAACAAGACTTGTCACTAGAAAATATTTCCACCACCGCTATACCAACCATTGAAAATCTTCATTATTTTATTGAAAGTGATGATGGCTTGCAAGTGATGAAGAGAATTGTTGAGATTTACAATAAACATGCATCTTCTAATGCTCAATCCACAAGCATTCATGTAATCCAAGGAGGACCTCAAGTTCCTCCCCCTTCAACCATAACATCCATACCAAATTATACCAATCCACAAGTCCACACAACTATGCATCAGGTTAACTCTGCAGCTACTTCTTTCCCGATTCCAACTAGCATTCCTACTTCCCTTGTGGCATTGCAAGTCCCTTCCATCACCTTCACACCCCTTACCATTCCTTTTACTTCCCCTAACATCACTTACACTCCATCACCATTTTCCCTTCCACCTCAACCCACTTACCTGGATCACATTCTTACACAACTCCTTAACACTATCTCATCCATGCAACATCAACTTTCCAACATTAGTCAAGGTCAAACCACACCACCCACATATCATGTCTGTAGCAGCCCCTTATTCTAAGAAATATTATGTACCTCGATGCCACAAGGGATAGAAATTCCTTGGTTTGAGAAATATGGAGGAAGACCCTATCAACCATGTTAATGCTTATATAGCTTTGTGTAGTGACTTTGTCCTTGACGATAAACTTTTGGAAAAAATTTTCCCAAGGACCTTGAAAGATACTACATTAGAATGGTTTTCCAACTTACCTAATCATTCCATCCATTCATTCAATGAATTAGTGATTGCTTTCATAAGTCACTTCCAAATTCACATGACACCTAAAAAGCCAATGGCTGACCTCATGAGATGTTGACAAAACATAGATGATAAAGTAACCAATTTTATCTCATGATACCAATCCTTGTATGATCAAATTGATGTCAAGATTCTTGATGCACATTTGCAAAATATTTTTATTGAAAACTTACACACCAACCTTTAGGATAAATTATCTATGATGAAATTCCCTTCATTCATGCATTTATGTACAACCTTGTGTGAATATACCATAACTTGGTTTCAAGTAATGACTCAAAGCCTACTTCTAACCGAGCTGAAAAACCTAAACACAACAATCAAAACCAAAGTAACACACAAAAATTTTGCAAACCTAAGAGAGGAGTTGTTAAAGCAACCACAACCACAACCAACCCAACCTAATCTAACTCAAGTGGCAGTTGTTAAAGCAACGGTGCCTTATACCTATGGGGATCTAAAGAGACAATTTACACCCATACCTGATATACTCCATAACACAATGAACCAATTAATCCAACAATGCATGCTCACTTTGCCACCCATTAGACCACTTGATCCAAACCAGCCATTAACCTACTTTCAAACCTAACACTTATTGTCATTTTCATCACCAAAATAGAGATGACACTTAACATTGCAAGCATCTAAAACATTTAGGTCAAGACCTCATTGATTCAGGCCATTTATCCATTGAGGGTGTTAATGATCAAGGCAATAAGTCCGTTGCACCCCCTAACTAGAACTTGGAAATTTTCACCAATCCCATGCCTAAACATACTACCTTGTTTGTTAAGGCTAGTGAACCTTCAAAAACTAATGTAATGAATATTGATACAACTACTGAACAACATGATACAACTCCTACTATTACCCAAGTTAATCCTATGGATGAACTTGTGGGTGTGATAGACATTATCCCTTGTAAGGGCCAAACCACTAAATCTCTTGATATCACTTTATCTGCTAAGGACATACTACAAAAACTTCCTAATGGTCCTCTCTACCTAACTGGTAGAATCTATGATAAGCCCACTAATGGGATATTAATAGATCTCGCTTGTAGCGAGAATGTGATCATGAGGAGTTTCTCATATTACATGAGCTATATCAAGATCATTATAATAAACCAACTGCATGGATTAAGACACATACTAGTTTTCATGCCCTACGATTGGATCGATCGTACTTCCCCTACAAATAGGACCTAAGACTTTGGAGGCAACATTTTCAATTATTCCATAATCTAACCAATTTTTTTTGTGGCTAGGCCACCCTTGGCTTTGCTCAATGAATGTGGTTGCATCAGTTGTTCATAATTGTCTGAAGTTTCTGCATGATAATGCGATATTCACCATACACCATATTGGCTTTAATCCTTTATCTTCCAAAGGTATTTTTTCATTAAAATCCTTTCTTCCTGAACCCATAAAGCTTATCACCCCTCAAAAGGACATATTTTTCATAGCTTATCAAAAATTTAAAGCCAAAAAGATAGTTGAATTGTCTCTTCATAATGCATCCCCATCCACGAACATTACAAACCATCAAAACGCCTAAACAATCACCCCTAGACACTTCCCAACCTTCATTTAAATGACCAAGGGAACATGAGACAAACCTTGCTCAACCTCCTCGACTTAAAGAAGTGTATAAAGTAAAGGAGAAAGCGATTGATCCATCTTCTTCAGTTTCTTTTGATCTTCCTTCTTCAAAAGTAGAAGAAACCATGATGCCTCAATCCACTCTTACACCTCAACAAATCCAAAATAGAATTAAATAAAACCACAATGTTAGGGAATGTAGGCGTCATCATCGTCTCCTTTCTCATCAATCTTGCATGGAAGAAAATAAAGAAAATCAACCTTCGCCTTTGACAGAAGTAATAGATGACCACCCTCCTTCTCCTAACCCACCACAAGATACTCTAGTGCAACTTTCATAGCAAAATGAACAAATCCAACAACCACAACTTTTACTGCATCTATTCTTAGAAATTACTCTTCTTCCTCCCATTGTCATTAATCTTGATGATGAGGATGATGCGAAGATTACCAAAATAGATGAAGAAGTACACAATAATCTCAACTCTTTCTTTTCATCTAGAATGAGCTTAAAAGATAAATCCTCTCCACCAAGTGAAGAACCTGGTACGACTCCTAGTTCGACACTTGCAATTATTCTTTTGGACAGTCAACCGCCCTTGCATTGCACTGAACATGATTGGGAGGCGGATGACTTGTTAGATGGTTGACTTGCATTCACCTACCTAGCCTTTTTGCTTTTGTCTTTTTCCTTTTTGATTTTCATGTGTTTATCATGTTCCTTTGTATCATGTGTTTGATGTTTCCTCTCTTAGTCCACTTCTTCTATTTGTCCCTCTATTCTTCTCTTTGTTGTGCATTTTTTTTTTCTCTTTTTGTTTTTTGTTCTCCTTTTGGGGATGAGGCAAAGTGTAGAGACACCATATATCTCTTCCATGTTGACCTAAATGTCCTTGTATTTTTCTCTTTTTATTTTGTGTTCTCCTTTTGGGGATGACACAAAGCATAGAGACACCCTATGTCTCTTCCATGTTGACCCAAGAGCCCTTGTATTTTTCTTTTTCATTTTTTGTGTTTTCCATTTGGGGATGACACAAGGCATCGAGACCACAATGTATCCTTCATGTTGACCCAAAAGCTTATTTATTTTCTTTCATCTTTCCATTTTCTTTCTTTTCTCTTGTGTTTTCCTTTTGGGGATGACACAAAGCGTTGAGACCGCAATGTATCTTCCATTTTGACCCGAAATGGACTTTATTTTTTATTTTATTTTTTCTCTCTTTATGTCATTCTTCAATTCTATGTGCTTCGAGGAATGATGACAGTTTCAAGCTCTTTCATAAAAACATTACAACAACAAACATACTGACCCCAAATCCATAGATCCCTTATGTGTTTGGTGTGCTTTCTTTTTTATGGGGCAACTCCCTTTCTTTGTTTTTCATTTTCCTTGACATGACACAACCTAACTTCAAAACATATGACTTGGCATAGGGCTTTCCAAGTTGGCTCTCATGTCTTGTTTTCCTTTTTTCATTTTCTTTCCTTTGCTACTTTAAATTAATTTCTCACAGCACGATGTGTAGCAATTCCTTTAAAGTGGGGGCCATACATTACCATAATTCATTTTCATTCTTGGTTCCTAGTGTAGCCTTGACATTTACGTGATGTGTTTGTGACTTTGTGGATGACATTGGGTGTGATTTCCTTCATAAGTGTGATCTAGATCTAAGCATATTACATTCATCTTGGTGCCTTGATGCAATGTACTGCATCCCGTAAGTGGTGAATATATTATTCTTTGATTGGTCCTCTCTTTGAGACATTAGACTCAATGCTCCCTAAGCGACTGACCTTGCATGAAATGAACAAGACTCCTTTGAACTTATTTTACATTTTACATATTTTACATTTTTACATTTTTTCATTTTTTCCACCTTGCATAACAGAACTTGCATGACTATGGTACCCTTCCTTTTTGTTCATGGAATTTTTCCTTGTGGTGCCTTGTTAAAGTTATCATCAAGTATAACTTTAATATGGTTGATTAAGAAGCCCACCTAGTGGCATGACTTTTCCCCATAGTGACCTTTGTGTTTGTGAGTGCATACCAACTAGCATATGTATCTTACCTTTTTGGGATTTCTCACCCCACAAACAACTAGTTCTGTAGCCCTAGAGTGAGTACAATTGGGCCTTCTCACCTGATGGACCGTCATGTGTTCTGTCACCCAAGAGTGAGTACACATTCTCTTTATTAGCTTAGATCTAATCCAAAACTAGCTGGATTGATGATCAAAGCTTCATTCGATTCCTCTCAACACTTGTGTGTTCCTTTGTTCTTATGCTTAGTTTTCCATGGGATCTTCATCCTTGGGACTTGATCATCCCTATGGATCGTTGTATTCCATCTTGCTAATGTAAGTGCATTTGAACCCTTCTCTCAATGTTCATGTCTACTTTAGTGTGAGTTTGAAGCAAGTTCATCCTCTCACTAAAGTGGGGGATAAATATAACATAGAAAAATGGCCCCTTATCATTTTCATGGCCTTTAGGTCTTGTTTCATGGTGTTGGAACTATGTTTCTCTGATTTTATGTTGTCACATGGCTTGGACATGCCTATCTAGGTACTAAAATTCAAATAATGATGTCTTGTGAAGGTGTTGTGAAGTGTTGTAAGATATTTCTACATTCTTCTAGACTCTATTTATTTCAATTCACCTAAAAATCACATTTTCATCACTAAACAAGTCCTATTTTGAAGTGTTGTAAAGTCTTGTAACAAACTTTCATGCTTTTCTAGGAATATTTTCACTATTTATCTCTTTCTCATGCTTTATTTGGTCCCTTTATGCCCTCATAAATTGTAATTAAGTGTATTTTTAAATATTATCTCGATAAATAACATTAAATACAACATTTTTCCCAACACATGTTTTCAGGTCCTAGGTGGGACCCATTTGGCATGGGTGGAAAATGAGTCCCCCTTGGCCCCAAATTAAAAATATTTTAAATTTCCTTTTGGGATTTTATTCAAAATCACTTGATGTTGGCCTGTGATGAGGTATGAATGTATACTAAGGAAAAATATTGAATAAATAAGTGATTTTCACCTCATTTTGTATCCCTTCCTCATTCATTCAAGCATTCAATCACACATCAGATTCAAGCATTCAAACATCTTGCAACATCTTTCCAAGTACTTTGAAGCAGCCATTAACATTACTTTAGACTTACATCATCAAGGGTTTGGTAAGTGGATTGCATTTACATTTTATCACTTTATCTTTCTCTTTCATTTCATTTTCTTATTAAGGGTTTGATTACCAAAAGTGGGGTTTGACCAAGGCAAACCCCTATTCACTAACCATCAACCATTTTTTCCCTATTGTATGTTTGTTTGCAACCTTTTGTGTGTAGATTTGAAAATATTTTAGGTGTTGAATATTTGTTTTCAATTCAACTAGGTGATTCAAGTCAACTCAATTCCATTTCAAGCTTGGAGAAGGATTTATGTCCGTTTCCTACATAATTGACTTCAACAACCCGATAAGCAGTGATTTCTAGATCTGATGTTGCAGAGTTGTCTCCTTATTTTTTAAAAATTTGGGAGAGGATTGATTTTCCACCAGTGCTGAATGAGTCCCACCTTAAGACTAAAAATCTAAATTTTGTCAGATTCTAGATCCTGACAAACAAAAACTTGTTTTCAACAATTTTTCACTGGGGGGAGAACTGATTTGCCACCCTAGGCAAATGAGTCCGACTGTGAAAAATCAATGACTTCAACCAGCATTCACAAAATTCCAAATTCATTAAATTTTTCCTAGGTGCACTATAATTTTATCCATCTCTTTCTGCTATGCATATTTCCTTCATTTTCTTCATTTTTTGCATATCACAACGTGTTTTCAAAGATAGCTATAATTTCACTCTTGCATTCATTTTCAGTCATTTAGATTAATCAATTGCATTTAGTTAACTTCATCTAGCGAGAAAACATTACATTCATTGTAATTTGAATGAATCATTAGCATTTTTGGCCCTATCTCTCTCCTTTTAGGTGAAAAACCCTAGAAGTGCTAGAGAAGTCATAGGGACCCAAAAATCCATGTTTCATATATTAAATTCCTCCTCCTAGATTATTCAAAATATTATTATCTATCTATCTGTATTAAAAATTGTAAGAAGAATTAGTAATATTTTCAATATAGTGCAACTTTCCTTGAAGCTCTGCAACATTCCCGCCCATAGCAATTTTAAAATTCCTCTTTCTTTGCTCTCTCATTCTACCACAGGCTTTGGATGGTGGGTGGGGGGTAACGGGATTCCCCATCCTTTGTCTCTATTGTCATGGATGGTAAAAGAGAGTTTTTTTCAACTTCTACTCCTTGGGATTTCAATGGGAAAGTTTCATCCTCATCTTCCCCATATTCCCAATCCCACCTTTTTGATAAGTTTTTTCCTTCTTCTTCTCCCATGTTTGATTCTTTACTTTTTGACAAAGACCCTTCTTCCTATGTGGAAATTCCAATTAGTGGTAAATCCCTAATTTTGGGTTTGCCTAGGTCTTCTCCTTTCTCAAGGGCTTCTTATGTGGTGGATGGTCTTGAGGTTGTTGTTTTAGATGAAATAATGAATGAGATGATTGTTGATTTATGACTCTCCCTTGTTGATAAGTTTCTTGTTTTCAGACCTTATATTGATCAGGTAAGTAAATAGAGAGACTATCTTCAATAAATTGAAAAGAAATGTCTCCATTAGTGTAATGGCCAATAACCTTTTCTTGTTTGGTTTTAAGCTCAATGATGATTTTTGTAAAGTCCTTACAGGAGAACCCTAGGTGTTTGATAAAAATTTAAGAATTGTCTATCACTATGTAAATGGAAGTGAAGTTTTGACCCCTCAACAAATTTGGGGGTGGATACCCTAACATGCATCTATCTACCAGGACTACCCCTTGAGTTTTGGAACCCTAAGGTTTTCCAAGGAATTGCAAGCTCCTTTAGCCATTTGCTAGCCATAGATAAAGTTACTTTGTAGAGGTTGACGCTAGTTTTTTCTTGTATGTGTGAATGTGGAAGTAAATAAATTTCCAACTTCCTTTGTCTCCCTTATGTCAAGATTTGGGGTGTGGTACCAACCTATTGAATATGAGAACTTGTATGTATCTCCGTCCAGCTTTGCAAGAAGTTTGGTCATCTTAGTGAATTTTATAAGGTTGACCCACCTGAAAGGAATGTAAAGAACCTAGATCAAAAAAATCATAATGTAGCAAATGATCTCCCTAATTTAGAGGTGGAATTGGTTGCTCCTCTATTTCATTATGTTCAAATAGTTGCAGCAGTTCCAAACCCTAAAATTGTTAGCTCTCCTAAGTCTGATGACGAGTCATTAAATAAATCATTGAAAAAGGCTCCCTCTCCTCCCATTGTTGGCATCAAGTCCTTTGGCTCCTACCCTCAGGGGGAATACCCTGCCATTACTAATAATGAAAAGAATACCATCCCTCCTAATAATATAGATAGCTTTGAGGAAGGAAAATTTGAAATAGAATCAAATGGAAACCCAAGTATGGAAGATGACAACCCACTATAGTCAAATGTTTTGAGTATCTTGGTTTAGCTAGGTATCCTCCCCAATGGTTCCCATGACTCCCTAACTTTTTGGGATTTGGAGAGAAAGACCTCCCCCTCCTAGAAAATTCTTTATTGAAGGCTTGGAGGAGGACTAGACATAAGTTAATGGTAAAATGAAAATGAAAAAGAAATAAAACGTAGGCGGAGAAATGAAACTTGGGAGACTCTCTCAGAAGGATTCTAGGATAAGATCTATGCTACTCGAGATGAAAAAAAAACTATGGATGGCCTCTCTAAATAAAAGAAATAGAAGAAATGAATAGGTTGGGGGACTTCCTCCTTCTATCAATGACAACTCGTCACTAACACTTGTATTCACTACTATGAGGATCTTTTCTTGAAATATCACAAGTTTGAATAGCCCGTTTAAGTAGCATCTTGTCAAATGTTGTGTAATTAATCAAAAAATTGACATTATTCTTCTTCTTCAGGAAACAAAGATGTAACAATCTGCCTTTGTTTAAATAGTGAAAAATATCTCACCATCTATAGACTACTCTACTACTGAGTTGATGGGGCCTTAAGAGGCATAGCTATTCTTTAGAACCCTTTAATGATCAAAGGTTTGAAAGGTATTTTCTCAAAAAAAATCCTTGTAACCCATATGGAGGACCTAAACTCATTAAAGAAATGGTAGATCTTGTTAATATCTATGCTCTAAATTCTAGATCTGCAAGAGCTACTCTTTGGAATCTCATTTCTCCTACAATGTCAAATCACAAGGGGGATTGTTAGATGTTGGGAAGAGATTTCAATACTCCTTTGTACCCCTCATAGAAACTTGGGGGTTTTGTTGACTTCTTGGATAGTATGATGGACCTCATGTATTTCCTTTCTACACATGGTATATTTGATATTGACTAGGTATGTGGGTCTTTATTCAGCTAGTATAATAGGAATCATGGTAACAACCACATACAAGTTAAACTTGAAAAGTGTATGATATATAATAGCTAGAATATTTTTCCTAAGTTAACTCTCTCTCTCCTCTTCTTAGAACTAGTTTGGATGATATTGCCATCCTCATTGAGTGGGAAGACACTATTGCTAAAGGTCCTTTTCCCTTCAAATATGAAATGATGTGTTCTATACATCTTGACTTCAAATATTTGATTCAATGGTGCTGGAACCATCCTTGCTCAGGGAAACTTATGTTCCATCTTGCCCAAAAATTAAATGGGTTAATGAGAAGGTTGAGAAATGGAACAAAATATATTTTGGAAATATATTCCAAGAAAATAAAATTATTTTGTCCAGCCTACAAATCATTCAAAAAATGATCTGGAAGAAGGAGATAAGGAAGTGGAGACCTCAATTAAAGAAAAGGATTTAAGAATGAAGTGTATTAAGCTCTCAAAAAGAGAGGAAACTCTCTAGAAATAGAAATCAAAAGTTTAGTAGCTAAGAAAGTGTGAAAAGAATACTAAATTCTTTCACCAATTGACTTTGAGACATAGGAAAAGAAACAAGATTAAATCCCTAGTGAGGGAAGATGGTACTATTCTTAAGGAGGAAAAGGGTATAGAAGAGACCGCTGTCTCTTTCTGTACTAACTCCTCAGCAAGTCAAAATCTGGATGTTTTCAATTTAGACCTAACCTCACTGATATTATTTTTAATGCCATTACTTACTAGGACCTTAAGAATTTGGTGAAGCTTGTGCTGTATCAGGAGCTCAAAGAGGTTTTCTCCTTTGGTACTTACAAGGCCTCAAACCCTAATGGTTTCCCCCTTTCTTTCTTTCAATATTTTTTGGAGGTGATTTCTGTTACCCTCCTTAATATTGCCATAGACTTCTTCAGATGAGGAAAATTGCTAAAACAATTGAACTTTATGTATGTTGTGTTGGTTCCCAACAATGGTGAGGCCCTCACTATGATGGATTATAGAGCCATTATCTTGTGTAATAGAATTTAAAAAATCTTATCTAAACTGATTGTCAATAGGCTAAAAGGGCTTCTACAAAAAATTATCTCTCCCAATAAAAGAGAATTTATTTTAGGAAGACAAATTGTTGATAGAACTTTAGTAACTCATGAGTATATCCATTATATGGAATACAACAAGAAATCCTCTATGGTACTCAAATTAGACATCTCCAAAGACTATGACAGAGTTTCATGGCAATTCTTGATGGTTGTTTTTTGTAGAAGTATGGCTTTAAAGGAAGGTTTTTGAATCTGATTAAAGCTTGTGTCACTTCCTTGAATTTTTTTTCTGGTCAATGGAGTTCATCAGGGTTCCTTATCTAGTGGAAGAGGCCTTCAGAAGCTAGACCCTCTCTCTCCCTATATTTTTAATTATGTTGGCTGAAGATATTGGGAGGAATATCCAAAAATTACTTGACATGAGGATTCTTATAGGTATTAAAGTTGCTTCTTCTCTTCCCTTTGCTTCCCATGAATAATTTTTGGATGGCACAATTATGTTTGGTGCAACCTCGATTGTGGAAGCTTCCCATTAAAAGAAAACCTTGGATGCTCATACTCAATCCTTAGGTCAACACACTAATTTCACATAGAGAAAGTTGTATTTCTTCAATATATATCAGCTAATTAAAGAGGGAGTTATTAGAATTTTGAGATATCAATTTACTCCCCTCCCAACCTCTTAACTTGGCCTACGTTTAACTACAAAAAAATCTATAAATTCTTACAAAAATGGAATAATAGAAAGAATTCAAAAGATATTAGGTTGGAAGGGTAAGCTACTTATCCAAGTTGGGAAGATCTAACTCCTTAAAGCCTCCTTTCAAAATATTCTAGTTTATTTCCTTTCCTTATTCAAGATTCCTACTCAAGTATAGCCTACAAAATTGAACAACTTTAGAGGAAGTCCTTTTGGGCAGGAACAAAATAAAATTCAATAATTTCCTTGGTCAACTAGAAGAAATTTTGCATGTCAATTTGTTGGGGGTCTTGGTATTAGGAGATTGAAATTTTTCAATAAAGCACTCCTTGGAAAAAATGGTTGGTATCTAATGACAAAAGAAAAAGATTGGGTGACAATTTCAAAAGCTAAATATCTTTATAATGAGAATCAAAATAATTTCATGTTCTTTGAACTACCAAGTGGTTTAGATATTTGGAATAACTTGGTGAAAATAAGAGGTATCATTAAACAGGGGACTAGAAGAAAGGTAGGCCCTTCTCTTTCCACATTAAATAAATTTAGCTAAATTAAAGCAAGGATAATACTAGCCTATGGCGACACCCTCAATAACTATATTTATTGGAGTGGTACTTCCCCAAAATGGAAAATTTTTGAAGATCAAATTTTGGTGGGTAGACCTCTTAGGGGTAACAATCAACAAAATGAGAAAGAGATGTCAAAGGATTTCAGAAACTAAATTGGGGATTGCACTTACTTGTCCTGAAACAAAATGGACACTTGGATATGGAGCAAAAATCCTTCTAGAATATTTTAAACTAAATAAGCTTACAATATGATGGAGTAAGTTGTCCTTCTCTACAATAGCATCAATTGGAAATGAGTTTGGATTCCTAAACCCATCCCCAAAATCAATTGCTTCTGGTGGGATGCTATTCACAAAAAAATATTATCGTTGAAACATTAATAGGCATGCATTTTAATGCAATAGCATATGTTCTTTGTTCCTTAAAGATGTTGAAAGAATATACCACCTTCTCTTAAGTTGTTCCTTCACGACTAAAGTTTCGAACATTGTCCTTAATTATTTGTTGGGTTTTTGGGTTTCCTTATCTTTTGTTAAGGAGTTTATTAACAGTTAAAATAATTGCCCCTTATTTCACCCCATTATTGTGGATTTTTGGAGAAAAAATTCCTTGGTATTCTCCTAGGGATTGTGGAAAGAAAGAAATAATATAATTTTTAAGGACTAGAAAAGAAATGACATGGAATTTTTTCTTTCCATAAAACTACAACTACAAGAAAACATAAATATAGTTAGTTATGGATTCTTAAAATCCTTTCCATCTTATGGAGAAATTAGAGTTAAATAATTATGGTGCATCATGTCATGATCTTTCACGAATCAATTGGGTCAAAATCAAAGTAGGAAAACTACCAAATAGATTCCTCTTGAGGAAGGTTGGTTTAAACTAAACTTTGACGAATGTTCTAAAGATAACCCTAGTATGGTTGTTGTGAGGGGAGTGATCAAAGACCACAAAGGTATCCTCATTGAAGGATATTCCAAAAACCTAGGGGTTTTCTCCAATAATTTTTCTAAAGCCATAATGGATTAGTGTGGAACTAAGAAACAAAAAGAGATGATTCAATGAGGTCATTATTAATGAAATGATATGGTCATCATTAATATGTTAAAAGGATTTTTTGTTTTTGATAAAGGAAAAAATGGATTTTATAGGAACCTAAAACCATAGAGTTTATAGACTAGAAAAAAAATCCATCAGGGTACACAAAGAAAGGAAAGTTGTGACATACAAAAAAGAAAAAAAGGATAGCAACCACCAATCATGAACCAGAAAAAAGCCAGCAAGAAGCTAACACCAAGCACAACCAAAGCTAACCTAAGGAATTTAAAGTCTCAACAACCTCAGCTTCAAGGTTGTACATCTCCTAGGTCACCTTTTTTAGATCTTGGATCTCCTGAGGCGAAGAATTCTCTTTTCTCTTTAGGTTGGCTCTAGTCCTCTCTGAGGGGCCAAAATACTCTTTCTTACTTTTATCCTTGTCAGCTTTCAAGTCCATAAAAAGTGACCCCTAATGGGTATTTTTTAGCTTCTCCACCATGGTGCTCAAGATAGTAGCATTTTTTTTGACAACTTTGTGGCTATGCTGCATGATGGTTTTCATAGTTTCCCTATTTTTTCCAATTTCCCCTTCCAGGTGCTTAACCTTATTCTTGTTTTCCTTCTTCATCTTGTCCATGAGCTCAACTATTCTTTGAAGGCACTCAGCCATCAACCTCTTCTCTTCCACAGTCCACAAAATCCCAATAGTATTTTGGGATACCCCTTTAGCTTCCATCTCATCCAGCTTTCTTGTGATAACCCTATTTTTTAAGCTAAGGTCCTTTATCTTATGAAAAACCCACTTCATGATCTTGAAGTAGTCAACAACCCTATTTTTGGCAATTTCTAGTATGTCATCATGAAATTCTCGATCCAGCTTAAAGTATTGGTCATCAAGTTTGAGATCTCTAGGGAATTTGGGTCTATTCTCTTTGTCAGTGGCAGGGTAAGAGGTATAAGAGTCCTCAGTGGCTTTAGGGGAATCAAATTTATCCTCTGGATAATCCTCAGAATAAGAAACCAAAATTTTCGTGGAGGGATCCTTCTTGATTTTCACCTACTTAGAAGTGCCAATGGGGGTTTTCATAGAGAAATATTTTTTGTTCAAGGGTTTTCTCTGAAGGGTTTTCTTATTTATCTTTTTGGGGGAGGGAGGATATTCTTCCCACTCAGTGTCCAAATCATCTTTGTCCTCAGATGTACTAATATCAATATCATATCCTTTCAAGGTCAAAGCCATTAAGGGGTTAGACAGGGCTGACATATTTCTAAAATGCTCATGAATAAGCCTAATAAGGCCAATATGCAAGACCAAATTCTTCCTAGGACTTTTTCTATGTTCCTCAATACTATTATTTGAGAAAAACAAGTAGTGAGGAAAGGAGACCCTAACCTTGTATTGAAAATGATTGAGGAGGGAAAAATGGTAACTGTAGACTCTGGTAAATCTGTCATCTAGCATAATGTATTCCATAAGAATTTTGAGCACCTCCTTCCATGTCTTCTTGACCATCCTAGCATCAAAATAACTATTAGAAATTTTGACCAGCTCCTCTGTTTCCTCATCAGTTTTGGGAAATCTGATAACAACTTCACCCAAAAACTTTCTATCTCGGAAGAACTTCACCCCCTCAGTCGAGAGTCTAGTGATTTCCCCAATAAGCTTCTCATCAACCTTAACCATCCTCCTAGAGAGAATAATTTCACCATTTTTCCAGTGTTTTGCAAAATACTCTGTTATTTTTTGTTCAAGACCATGGAGCTTTTCAATGAATGGCTCCAGCCCACACCACTTAATTTTCCTCCATACCTTCAATTTTTTCTTGTGCTTCTCATAGCTAGTCAACTCTATCCTCTTTCTGCTTCCCCCATTGTTGCAATAACCTTGCTAATATTGCTTGCAGGGAAAATGAATGGAGCAGAGAGCCATTAGCAGAACCAAAGCTCCCAAAAAATGTGCCAACCCTCACAGCCTATAGAGATAATTATGGGGCCACCATCATATTGAATGATGCCACAGTACCTGGCTTTATTCTCCTTAATCATCATTAAATGTGACATAATGATGCTACAGTACCTGGCTTTGTTGATCCTTGGTTGATTAGCAACATAATGGATGAATACAAACATTGTTTGAGAACTTCTCTTCAATATAAGATCTATTGTACCTATAGGGAAGGTAATATGTCAATTGATGTGATGTCTAATGTTGGAATCTCCTACATAGAATGGGTTTTCTAGGGATTTGAGAATATCCATTATAATATTAAGGAAATAATTAAAAAAAACTCAAACATAGGTGGTCACCTAACATGTATAGTAAGATTCATAATATTTTGACCTTCTAAGTTTTAGAGTTTCTTGATGCTTCTTGACTTTCTAATTTTTCTTATCATTTTTCTCCTCTAGGTTTGTAGGGTGATTCATAATATGTATGATGTTGACATGGATTATTTCTTGGCTTATAGGAAAAGGATGGAGTTATAATTTAGCATTGAAATAAAATTTAATCATGAGGAAATAGCTTTCACATTTATGATATGAAAGGTATTGTCTTTTGAACGCACAAGACACTAAGAGGGGGATGAATCAAAATTTCATTAAAATATCACAAACCTCATTTACATTCAAATCCTTATCAACCTTATTAGCATTTAATCTATTAAACTAATTTAGCATGAAAGTAAATAATAGAAACAATAATACATCAACATCATACACATAAGAACATCAGATTTATGTGGAACACCCAAGAAGGAAAAGCCATGGTGAGTATTAGCTCACAATATGAAGTAATTGCAACAATGAATACAAAAGGCTCACTACTAGAGGCCTCACCACCCAAATGAAAGAATGGATCACTACCTATTTTTCACTTATAGGTTGTAGAAAATAAGGAAGAAGATTGTTACAATGAGAAATCCATCTCAAAGAAACAAAAAATATCCACCACTCTATCACTAGATCATTTGCATCCTCTCTAAACAATGTAGACACCTTCTACTCATTGCTTCCAGTAGTCTAACATATTAAAGATCATACTGTATTTTGTAATTTCACACTTCACATCAAATTTTACATCACTCACACTTCATACTCTGATCCTTCATCAAATCAACACATATATACCATCCACAACCCTAAAATAAATATCCAAGGTTAGCTATGCACCTAAAACATACAAATTCAAATTAGGTCGATACCAAAAAATTCCCGTGGTGGAAAGGAATGAAGGAAAAGAACATCACACCTTAACTTGGACCTAAATCCACACATACTCACCATGCCACACTTACAAAAATATCAAAGAAAATCCACAATTAGTGTAAACACCCAAGGTCAGACAAACCCATGTAAACACCATTAAACATTTAAGTAAACACTTCCTTTGATCCAAAGTGTTGATTATCTGGAATACTGAGAGGGTCGTGAATCAATATTCTATTAAACCATTCAGTTGTTAACCACCCAATTATTAAATCACATATAAATTCAAACAAGAATGAAGACATTGAAATGAACATGACATCACAAAACACATCAACACCAAATTTTTACGTAGAAATCCAAAAATGGGAAAAACCACAATGAGGATTAGCTCACAATATATTATATTTAGATACAGTATATTACAAGGCTCACTTCCAAGACTCACTATCCTTAAAAGTCTCACAGCCAAAAAACAAGATGGAATGGCTAACCACCAAGATACAAAAAGATAAGACTCACTGCCAAAAGATTGAATTGATGGAATACACCTTTAATGTGTTGAGTTTAGTTCCAATGAGGCTCTGAATGTGAAGTAATTCTCTATATAGAAGTTCCATAAATACTCTCCTTGATTTCTCCCAAAATATATTTCTCACATCTAATAAATCATTTTAGCTCGCATATTCTCAATATTCTTGACATCATCCACATATTTAACCATACTCCTACACACACTCCAACTCCAAAAAGTCTTACATATATATACAATTATATTTCATACAACAGTTAGGTCAACCTAATTAGATGTAAGAAAACCAATCAAAATAGCTCTTTTGGGCACAATATAAGATTTAAAACATTTTTATCCATGTGGTGTATCATATCAATTCAACGTAGATCTATAAGGGATCCAACTAACATCTAAAAATTATAATTAATTTTCTTTAATACATGTCATATATTAGGTGAGCCAAGAATAGGACCTAATCACAAAAGCTCAAAACCAACACACACTTCTCAATATAAACACCTTCCAAATTCGATATTACTTTAATTTCTCATCAAATTAACATTGAAGAGATCACCATTAGAACCACAACATTAGAATGTTCTTCCTAAGAAAATGCAGAGTCTCCCACATTGGTATACTAAATCAAGAAATAACTATAATGTATAGAGTTAAACTCTATTAAATTGATAACTTTTTGTTCTCAACACAAAAAATTCTCGAGATCCTAGATATAGTTGTCTGAATGAGTCATAATAATGAGATTAAGAGATCAAAGTCATATCTCATCTTGTGGTGAATTCTGGACTCAAAAACCAATGCATTGGACTATTAGTAAAGAACACTTCTAGTATAGATCAACTTTTGGTATACCAAATATGCTTCCCAAAATGTTTCCATAATGTTGACATCAATGACAACATTGGAACAACCAAAACATCCTATATACACTTCATTCTCATGTTGCTAGGCTTCCATATTTCCAACAATCTCCTTCTTTGGCATTGATGGCAACATGTATACGAAAACCATTTACATCCAAATATAAAGCAACTAAATACCCCCCCCTACAAGGTTAATGCTTCTCCTTATAAAAATTTTCTTCAATTTTTTTTTTCCTCTATCTATATCTCTCTCTCCCCCTTTGACATCAATGGAAAAGGTCATGAAGGGGTCTGATATAATTCCTCAAATATGTATATACATCAAAAATTGACCAAACATGATAAAAAAATATTAACCGAAAGAATAAGATCCCTTGAGATTCTTCAAGGTATCCTTCCAAGAATATTTTGCTTCTTCCCATGATCCTTTTGCACTTTCAAGAGTCTTGTAAAGTAGGTCAAGCTTAGTCAAAGAATCTATACCTTCTTCCATAGTGTTGGGACTAAGATATATTTCTGATGGGTTACCAAAACTATCAAGGACACTAGATACAAGAATATGCCTGATTTATATCAAATCTATGAGTGCCAAAAATTCCTTAATCACTTCTCTTCTCTAATTTTGTAGGGAAAAGAATTTTTCTTGAAGTTGAACAATGTAGGACCATCTCTGATTGTCCCTGTCATCTACCAAGCTATACACATCTTCTTGAGTAATCAATAGAATTTTACTCTTTCTTGTTTCTTCTCTTACATTCAAAGTCCTATTGGAAAAATTCAAGCAGAAAGATAGTATCTCCTGAGCTTCTTTCTCACAGTTCTAAACTTATTTCACTTCATTCACAACTCTATTATGTGCATCTACACATTTCTTCTTGATAAATTCTATATTTTCTTTTGCAAACCTCTTTCTTGTTTGTACTTCTAGTCTAGAGATGTATGCTTTCAGAGAGTTAATCATACTCCTGATATTTTCCACAATTGATATAGATAAATTGAAGCTATCACCAGAGATCACTTTCTTCAATTCTATTAATGCTTCTTGAATATTTGTGCTTTCATACTCATGTTGAGCTCTCTCCAATTCACTTTCGTCTAGTTCCATGATTTCTTTTTTGATAACAACAAAAAAAATTCTTTTCTTTTTGGTTCTGGTTGCACTACCAAAGGCTTCAATAATTTATTCTACATCTATCCTATTAGGGTTCTTGGGGCTCTCTAGAAGTACTTTTGCATAATAATCAATCTCTTCCTCAATTACTTCATAATCCAATTCAAAAATCCACACAAGTATGGATTCAACTACTTCCATATAACAAAAAATCTGTAGAGACTAGGAAATTAATATTTTCAGAGTACTTTTCAATCATATTTTCTAGAATTCTTATTCTTTTATTCATTCTCATTTGAAATGTTCCAAAGAATGCTACAAGAGTAGTTTCTTGAGCATCAGAACCACCAAGATTTTTCATGAAATTCCTAATCTGGTGAGCTATTGGTTCTATGTTTTTCCATTCTACCCTTCCAATTACCAATAACTCTTTTGGAAAGTAAAAGAGTAAAAAAAATGTTAAGGTACCATACCAGAATGTACTTTTCTTATTCTTTTTGATGTATTTCAAGTTCTTCAATAGATGCCATCAAAGTAGTTCACACAAGTCATAATCTGTACCATTCCTAACCATATCAAGTGCACTGTAAATGACCGTAGTAGAAACTATGTGGTCATTTCTTGGTAAGAAAATTTTGTGTCCAATAATTATTATAGCATATTGAATGATCAGATCTTCAATTGTACTCAAAATGAGTTCTTTTCCTCTAAGGTTCGCACTAGTCATCTCAATTATCTCTTGATCATTTATAGTCTTTTTCCTAGGAACTGGTCCAAAGAAACAAAAAATAGTCACATATCTTATAGCTAATCTGGTTATTAGGTGTGTTTCATCAGTCCAAATAGATTCACCATGAATCCTACTTAAAGCCATTTGTATGTATTTCTTTTTGAATTCAAACAATGGGGCTTTCTGCCATACATCCAACTTCTTTTCAACTATGATTTTATATGCATCATAATTCTTTTCTAAATCATTCTTCCAAAAAATGCTTAATTGAACTAGTGACATTTCCTTAATTTTACTGTGAATATATCCATAAATGTCTTCAATAGGTAATACTCTAGGAGGAATGCTAGAGAATGGACCCACAAATTCTTACAACAATTTTTTTAGAGAATGCTTCCTTAATTTGGTTTGTAATTTATCTGAAACATTCACTACCTTGGAATTATCCATGACATAAAATTTGAAAGATTGTTTAAGTAGAATACCTCTATAATTTTCAACGAAGAATAGGGTTTGTTGTTTAGCTTTTGGAGCACACATTGAGTCCACTTCTTCTTTGATTTCCTCTTCCTTTCCCACCAATTCTGAAACTCTATTGTATGGAATTTCTGTGGTTTCTTCAAGCTTCCTCTGCACACTTCTCCTTTTTCACAAATTCCTTTTGTTGAATGTGATTTCCTTAACATTTCTAGAATTATTTATTTCATTCCAAGTGATTTTTCAATAAATGCTTCAAATTGCAAGTAGATCGCCTCGAAATTCATGTACACTTCCATCCTTTCAAATTCTGTGAACTTCAGTCTTCAACATGTGTGTTTGAAAATTCCTCTCACATGAAATTTGGAATTTGACAAATTATTAAATGCACTACTATCGTTATATTATATCATATAGTGATGAGTTTATTAAATTTCTTGATTATTGCTCCCCCTTAGGCATTGCTTGGATTAATTTTTGATAGGCATATCTACACTAGAGGGAAACACAAATAAGACTGATAATTCAGATTCACTTTGCTTAAATTCTCCTTCTCTTCTCCAAATTATTTTCATTTCCTTTCTCACTTCTTCCGAATCAATGATCAATTCATATCCCTTTATAGAATAGATATTTTCCAAATTTCTATTTTGTAGTCTTTGGTAAAGTGTCTTGATTTTTTGCAATTATATGTAATTTTCTTCCATCCAAAATGTCTTTTACCGAGTCTATATTCGCATTGATTGGCCTTGTGTCCAAATAAGTTGTAGTGATAAGAATAACCATAAATGGATAAAATTCCTTGTTCAACTTCTGACTTATGTAATCCATAACCTTATGTTCAATCCTCTTGCTTTCAAAACATTGAACAAATAATGACAAAGCATATTTCATCCCATTTTTGCAATATTTTTTGCTATGTCCAAGTCTATTACAAGAATAACATACCCCATTAAAAGATAAATACCTTTGAGCATTAGGTTGTCTGATAGGAGTCCTTCCAGTATTGCATCTTAGATCCTTGAATTGTCCACCATTGCACCGATTATTTATGTCAGGAGGTTGATTCACCTTTGAGCTTTGTCCTTTTTCAAATCCTAAACCACTTCTATCCATAACAGGTCTTTGAGAAGTAATCAACTCATCAAGCATCACAGTGGATGTCTTCAATTTATCCTCATGTCTTTTTTCCTTTTCCAAATCTATTTTCAGAACTACCAATTCTTGCTCAAGCTTTGTGAATTCATCCATCTTCTTTTGAATTTCAACTTTTTAACAGTCTTCAATTTTTCTCTTTTCTTCCAATTGTTCTATCAATCTAGTGATATCATCGTATATTACAAGAATAACATACCCCATTAAAAGATAAATACCTTTGAGCATTAGGTTGTTTGATAGGAGTCCTTCCAGTATTGCATCTTAGATCCTTGAATTGTCCACCATTGCACCGATTATTTATGTCAGGAGGTTGATTCACCTTTGAGCTTTGTCCTTTTTCAAATCCTAAACCACTTCTATCCATAACAGGTCTTTGAGAAGTAATCAACTCATCAAGAATCACAGTGGATGTCTTCAATTTATCCTCATGTCTTTTTTCCTTTTCCAAATCTATTTTTAGAACTACCAATTCTTGCTCAAGCTTTGTGAATTCATCCATCTTCTTTTGAATTTCAACTTTTTAACAGTCTTCAATTTTTCTCTTTTCTTCCAATTGTTCTATCAATCTGGTGATATCATCGTATGCCTTATTTAATTGATCACTGACTTCTCTATATCTTTCCCTTGGATCCTTAATACACTCATTTTTTTTATTTATCTATCTTAATCTTCAATTCTTCATTTTCTTTTGTATGCTCAGTAGGGATCTCTTTCGAAGGAATAAGAAATATTTTATCTTCCATATATTAAAATTTTAAGAGCTTCCTCAAGTTGTTAGACTTCTTCAGAGGAACTAATCTCTGATACCAATTGTTGATTATTTGGAATACTAAGAAGGGGGGCATGAATCAACATTCTATTAAACCATTTAGCTATTAACCACACAATTATTAAAGCACATATAACTACAAACAAGAATGAAGACATTGAAATGAACATGACACCACCAAACACATCAACACCAAATTTTTATGTTGAAATCCCAAAATAGGAAAAACCAAGTTAAGGATTAGCTCACAATATATTATATCCAGATACAGTATATTATAGGTTTCATTTCCAAAACTCACTATCCTTAAAAGGATCACAACTAGAATAAAAGATGGAATGGATAACTGCAAAAATACAAAAAGATAAGGCTCACTACCAAAATATTGAATTGGTGGAATACACCTTCAATGTGTTGAGTTCAGTTCTAATGAGGCTCTAAATGTGAAGTACTTCTCTATATAACATTCGCATAACAATTCTCCTTGACTTCTCCCACAATATATTGCTCGTATTTGATAAATCATTTAAGCTTGCACATTCTCAATATTTCGCACATCATACACATCTTTCACCATACTCTCACACACACTCCAAATCCAAAAATTATTACATATATATACAAGTATATTTTATACATCAATTAGCTCAGCCTAATTAGATGTAAGAAAACTAATCAAAATAGCTCTTGTCAACACCATATAATATTCAAAACAGTTTTCTTCATGTGGTGTATCATATCAATTTGGTGTAGATCTATAAGGGAGCCAACTAAAATTTGCAAAGTATAATTAATCTTCTTTAATACATGTCATATATTAGGTTGGCCAAGAATAGGACCTAATTAGAAAAAATCCAGACCAACACACACTTCTCAAGATAAACACCTTCTAGATCCAGTATTACTTTAATTTCTCATCACATTAACATTAGAGAGATCACCATTAGAATTTCAACATTAGAATGTTCATCCTAAGAAAATAGAGAGTCTCCCACATTGGTATACTAAACTGAGAAACAACTATAGTGTATAGAGTTAAACTCTGTCATTGATAACTTTCTATCCTCAACACAAAACTTCTCAATATTTTAGATATATTTGTCTAAATGAGTCATAATAATGATAATAAGAGAGTGGAGTCATATCTCATCCTACAGTGAATTCTAGACTCAAAAACCAATGCACTGGATCATCAATAAAGAAAACTTATAGTATAGATTAGCTTCTAGTATACCAAATATGCGTCCCAAAATGTTTCCATAATGTTGAAATCAATAACACTAGAACAACAAAAAAATACTATATACACTTCATGCTCGTGTTGCTAGGCTCACATATTTCCAACACAAAGATGACTTGTGGACCACACACATCACTTGAACACAATTTATAATATTCCATCAAGACCTTAAAATCTAACAAATTACTTTGCAACAATTTTCACCTAAAGATTATACACATCATGTACAACCAACCTTTCTCATATTGTAACACATGAATCCAACCTTGCAGAGCACCAAATCATGAAAAGATCTGATTAAAGATATATATGAGAAATATAAGCACAATTCTAGATCTGCAAGACCAAAAACCACTCTACAGAGAAATGCAGAGCAAACCATTTCTCCCAGACAACACTACTTTCAGAGTTCACACACTAGTGAACACAACTTTCTCTTTGTAATAATCTAGAATAAGAGTCTCTAGATATAACACCTTTGAACATCTCTAGTCAACATATCCAAACCACATAAGAAGATCTCCAATATAGAAGAAATAAAAAGAAAAAACCAAAATACTACTTTTTCATACCAAACACCTCTCTAACACACTATTTCCTCTTTTATTAAAATTTTATCAAAAGCACTTTGAAAGCAAGCACAATAAACACATTCTCATCATTTGTAACACTTTCTCCTTACAATCAAACCAACTGCAACTAAGCACCTCAACCACACTAGAGGTTGAATATTCACAAAGAAAAGCTTATCAAAGAAACACTAGAGATTGACACTAGTGAGACTACTAATTACAACATAATACAACTAATCAAAGCATATCTAAGGTTGAAATCAATGCAAAAACATAGACTTGTTGATATCAATGAAAACTCATAGACTTCCAATAATCTCCCCCTTTTTCATTGATGGAAACACATGATGTGAAAAAACATTAGTAACAAAAACAAAAATTCTAATTACCAACATATACATTGCATGTATTAGTGCACCTTGCTCCACTTACACTTTCTCTCTCTCCTCCTTACTTCATAAAGTTTTTCAGTTAAATATCTCACCCTTTGACATCAATGAAAAAGGGAAACGCATCCCCCTTTGATGTCAATCACACATATATCTATTCTTTGATAGCTCTGAAACTTTATTTTCCTTTACTGCACTCTGTTTTCTTCTCACCTTCTCTACACACCTACACATACCACTTCTCTGCACATTCCCCCTTAGGAGTAGACAACATGATGCACCAACCAAAAACCATTGCACATATCCTTTGACATGCAACTAAAAAGGGAGAACACTTGTATGCCACACAATGAGAGCTCTTACGCCCCCTAACTGCAACAACCAACAATTACACTACCTACTCCCTGAGAGGTATCCATCAACATCAATCTAGAATAAGGAGTGAATCTTGAGATGCACTAGATTGATGTATATCCTTGTGGATCTAGTTGAAAGAGGGAGGGGAAATAACCCCTAACTTCTTGTGGAGATACTCAAAATCATCCTTAGGAAGATCCCTAGTGAAAACATCTACAACTTGTTCCTTTGTAGGAACATACTCTAGTTTTACTTCATTCTCTACAACCTTCTCTCTCAAAAAATGATACTAGATTAAGATATGTTTTTTCCTTGAATGCATTACTAGATTCTTTGAATTATTAATAGCACTTGTATTATCACATAATATACAAATAGGTTCATCATATGATACTTTGATATCCTTTAAATTTTTCTTCATCCATAAAACTTGTGTGCATCAAGAAGTTGCAGCAATATACTCTACCTCTATAGTAGATAATGACACTAAATCCTGCTTTTTGCTTAGCCAAGACACCAATTTGCTTCCAAGAAAGAATACACCACCACTTGTACATTATTTTTCATCCATACAACCTTTCAAATCTCCATTTGTATAAGCATTCAGAGAGAAATCAATATCCTTTGGATACTAGAAGCCATCTTATGTAGTTCCCTTCAAGTATCTGAATATTCTCTTCACTGTTGCCACATGTGAATCTCTAGGATCTTCTTGAAATCTCACCACAAGATAAATTGCATTCATAATATTCGATCCAGTAGCAATTAGGTATTGCAGTCCTCCAACCATTGATCTAGACTTTGTTTGATCATCCTTAGGAAATTCATCATTCTTGCTCAACTTGCAACCAATAACCATGGGAGTACATACTAGTTTAGATTCTTTCATTCCAAAATTCTTCAACATTTCCTTGACATATTTTTATTGTGAAATGAAGATACCTTTTTCTATCTAATTGATTTGTAACCCAAGGAAGAAATTCATCTCCACAAACATTGGAATTTCAAACTCACTCTACATCTATTCTCCAAATATCTTGCAAATAGCTTCATTTCATCCAAATATTATACCATCAACATATACAACCACAATCAAGATTATATGTTTTTCAAATTTGAAATAAATATTGTTATCTACGATACCTTTAATGAATCCTTGCTGCAACAAGTAGCTAGATCATCTTGCATACCGATCTCTAGGGGCTTGTTTGAGTCCATATAATTCATTCTTCAATCTATAAACCACATTAGGTTTATCTGATAACTGAAATCCTTTTGGTTTTTCATTGTATACCCCTTCTTCCAACTCACCATTCAAGAATGTATACTTCGCATCTATTTGGTAAACTTTGAAATCCATATGTGCTGCAAAAGCCTAAAACATCCTAATAGCTTCCATTCTTGCCACTAGATCAAATGTCTCCTCAAAGGCTATTCCTTCCACTTGTGAGAAGACTTTACACACAAGACTTGCCTTGTTTCTCACCACTTCTCCACTTTCATTTAGTTTGTTCTGGAAACCCCACTTAGTTACAATCACATTCTTATTTGCTTATCTTGGGAAAAATTCCCAAGTGTAATTTTTCTCAATTTGCTTAATTCTTCTTCCATATCTTTGGTCTGATATTCATCTTTACATGATCAAATCACTATTTTAGGTTTAAATTTGGAAAGTAAGCATAGATTTTCCTTGTCTTCTGTCATACCAACCTTTCTTCTTGTCAACATGGCTCTTCTCTTGTCACCAATGATGTGATTTTTAGAATGATTATTTTTCACATACTTAAGAGTCTAAGGGATCCTTTCTAGATTTCTCTTCAATTTGCACCTCTTTTTCTTCATATTTTTCTTGTTATCTACAAGAGGATTCATCTAATTCATATATATCTATCATCATCGCACTTTTATGTAAGTATTCATCCACTTTGACACTTTTACTTTCAATAATATTTTTCAACTTCTTGTTGTAGAACTAGTAAGCCTTGCTTTTTGTAGAATATCCAAGGAAGAGACCTTCATTAGATCTTGCATAAAATTTTCCTAAGTTGTTTTCATTTATTTTGATATAGCATTTTCTTCCAAATACTTTGAAATATTTGATAGTAGGAGTCCTTACATACCATAATTCATAGGGAGCCTTTGAACTGTTTATCCATGCTTGTGATCTATTGAGTATGTAGATTGCAGTATGAATTGCTTCTCTCCAATAGACTTCCAATAGGTTTTCTTCTTTCATCATTATTCTTGTTGCTTCTTGAATAGTCCTATTCTTCCTTTCAACAACTCCATTATGCTAAGGAGTCCTAGGGGCTGAAAAATTCCTCCTTATTCCAGAATCTTCACAAAAGTTGTTAAACTCATTAGAGGTGAACTCTCCACCTCTATTAGATCTTAAAAAATTGATTTTCATATCCATTCCATTTTAAACCACAAATTTAAATTCCTTAATCTTATCTAAAACTTATGATTTTTCTTTCAAAAAAGTAACCCAATTCGTTCTAGAATAATCATCAATTAATAGCATGAAATACCTATCACCTTTAAAACTTCTTATTCTAGTAGGTCCTTAATGATCTATATACACCAAATCTAAAGAAATGGTAGTATATTGTTCTTTAACTTTGAAACTCTTTCTAGTTTGATTTTCAATATGACAATCCTTACAAATAACATTGATAAGCTTTGTAATCTTTGGCAGATCTCTCATAGCATGAACTGAGATGATTCTCACTAGGATATTGAAATTGATGTGACACATTCTTCTATGCCATAGCAAACTTTCATTGATCTGAGTCATAAAGCATTGACCATTTGCACCCTTAAGTTTATAAGCATTTCCATCTATTCTTTTTCCTATAGCAACCAGAGTTTTAGATCCTTTCCTGATCTCACAACCATCATCCTAAAACACAAGGTTATATCATTTTCTACACTTATTTCCTACATTTAGAAGATTACATTATGGACCCTTAACATAAAGAACATTGAATCTATATTATGCTTGCCATGAAAACTAATTAAGCCTTTTCCACATATCTTAGTAGATATGTATCATCACAAGAATTAACAATAAATCCTTCAAATTTCTCAAGTTTAGTAAATTATCATGTTACCAATCATACAATTTGAGCATCCACTATCAATGATCCAAAAGTTCTCCTCTCTATCATGAAAAAAATCACCATAGTTCCTTCAATATTATGACCTACTTCTGGAGAACTTTCCTTCCTAAATATCTTAGAGTTATCAAAATTAGTTCCAACATTTAGATCCATATACAAGCATTCATTATCTTCAACATCCGGATAATCAAATTCATCATTAGATATATTGGAATCTTCTTTAACATAATAGTTCTTCTTAATCTAATTAAATACTTTAGCTTTACTTTTGATAAAATAAAAAAATGTCATTCTATTGTAATCATTTATGAATGATACATAGTACATAGATCTAGATAACAAAGGAACATCCATAAGACCAAGCACATTTGTATGTGCATAGTCCAAAACCATAGAAAACTTATGAGAACTAGAATAAAAGGGAAAATAATGTTTCTTTCTATATACACAATTTTCACAAAATTCAAACTCGAGATTACAATCATCAAGGCCTTCAATAAGGGACTTATATTTTAGGGCTCTAAAACTATTTTTACCAATGTGACCAATTCATTGGTGTCATAATATTATCTTCTCTACAAGATGCTTCATTTCCAAGGAATGAGAACCCTTAGTTACCCAAAATGTATGACCATCAAATGTTAGATGCTACAAAATTCTTCTTTTCTCAATTTGATAGTGATGATTAATAATCCAAAGGTCTCTTCTTCAAATTTTCTAAAAATATATTACACTAAACCATGCATGCATCCTACTTGTACAAGGTGCAAATCCAAAAACCCTTATCCAACACCATAACTCCTCTCATCTTCTTACATCCCCCACTCAAAAAATAATCTTGACATGTGAATCATTCAATTTAGTCACTGAGAGTAGGTTCTATGCCAAATATGAGATATACTTCATATCCACTTCACTCTACCATGACCAAAAATCTTTAGATAAAATTCATCACCCAGATACACTTTCCCACCATCATATTTTTATACTTTGAGAACCAACCACTATGTGAGGTCATGTGAAAATAAGCACCCAAGTCTATTAACCACACATATTTTGATGCATGGGTTGTCCAGGCTATGACAAAAGCATCTACATTATCTTGAGAGCATTTTTAGAGTGAAAGTTTATGAAATTATTTTTACCTTTCTTTTTGTTCTCCTCCTTACACTCTTTTAAAAAATGACTAGAATTGTCGTAGTCCCAAAATTTTCTCTTGGTTTTTTTAGGAGACTTAAATCTCCTCGAAGATATGGATTTTGAATTCTTTCCCTTTTCCTTGCCTTTCTCTTTAGATCTTTCATGAGAGGAAATATCTCCTTTTCCATATCAAAAGATTTCCTCCATATCAGTTTTGATAAGAGTGATTCAACCACCTCATCCATCTTGAAACATATGGAAGTACTCCCAATGGCCATTACAGGTGATCCCATGAGTCACCAAAAAAAGCTAGTTGTGATATCAATAAGTTAAAGGCATTCACATTATCTACAACAAACCCTCCATTTTCCATCTTCAAAGAATATAATTTATTCTACAATAATAACTTATTTAGTAGGTATTTAGCCTAATAAACATCTCCAATTTTCTTCCAAAAGGATTTTGTAGTCTTCTCTGCATGAACGTTCAGGAGTAAAAAATCAACCAAATACAGTCTTATCAATCCCTTGGCTTTTTGGTCCATTAGATCCCACTCTTCATGGATTGTGAAATCTAGTTTTGTACCAAATATTTCAGCCCACAAATCTCTATCCTTGATCCTATCCTCCATTTTAAACTTCCATAACTCAAAGTTATCACCATTAAACTTCTCTATTTTGATTCTATTGATTTTTTTTGATTCTATTGATTTTTTTTTCCATCTTTTTCCTACAACAAGGTCACACAATATTCTTTTGTAAAACCCCCACTAAAATAGAGATTAGCTAGAAAAAACTTCAAGCCCAACAACAAGAATCAAGGTTGAATAGTGAACCAAATATTTTTGTATGTGGGACTCTCTTACACTTCTAGGGTTTTGGACCTAAAAGAAGAGAGATACAAAAACCTTAATGCTTCATTCAAGAAAAAACCCTTGATATTTCAATGAAAAGGAGATTGAAATATGTCAAATAGGATTTTCCTAAAGGCTAAAACCTGATAAAAGGGGTTCACCATTAATGCAAAACTTGGCAAATGCAAGATGTTTGAAAACACACTATGATATGCAAAAAGACCTAGAAATGCAAATAGCCTTGTAACAAAAAACTATGAGTTTTAAAGTGTGCACCTAGAAACTAGAGAAAGATGGAATGGAGCTTGGGAACCTTGAAATTGTTGATTTTTAGGCCAACTAGGACTCATACTCCAAGTTGGGCGACTTAGTCCTGCTTTGGGTGAACAATGTTGAAACAAGTTTCGAACAAATGGGTACTCAGATCTGCAAAAATCTCTATCAGACTCCTATAGTGGGAAGTTCATTCACCAATAATAGAAAATCAGTCCACTTACAGATTTATAGAAATTAAAAATGGAATATGTAGTACTCAATCTTCTCTTTTGCTCCTGATTCAAATCCAGGTCCAAAACTGTCAAATTCAACATGCAGGTGTTCTCCAACCTTTTCTTAGGACTTTGACAACTTTGAATGGATTTGAAAAATTTATGGAAAGTTTTCCAATCTTTCTCTTTGAAAAATCTACAACCTAATCCTACAAATCACATGTAAATAGAGGAAAAATTGTTGCGGGGATAGTGAATAGGGGATTTCCTTGGTCAAACCCCGTGTTGGTAATTAAACCCTAGAAATGAAATGAAATATGGAAAGAGAATGATGAATGAAAAAAAGGAAATGCTTCAATTCACCAAACCCTTGAAGTAGAATGCTACAAACATTCAAGTAATGAATCTAATGGATGTAGACTTGAAAATGCTTGAAATGCTTAGAATTCTTGATAGATTGATTGGGGGAAATGAGTAGAAAAACCTTGTATTTATACTTGATAATGCAATAATTCATGAAAATACATCATCACAGGTTGACCTTAGATCTTAGAAAATAAAAACCCACTAGAAATTTGAATTAACTTTGAATTTTGAGCCAAAGGGGACTCATTTGCCCAAAATGGTGGGGTCCCACCTTAGGAATTTGAGGTGGGTTTCAGGACTTAAGTATTTTAAATGATGTTTATCAGGTTTATTCTCAAAAATACTCATAAGTAAGGCATGTAGATGCAAAATGGGGCCGATTAAAGCATAAGAAAGCCTAATTATTAATGAAAATCCTAGAAAAGTGTGAAATTTTGTTGCGACACTTTACAACACTTTGAAATAAGGCAAGTAGTAAATGATAAAAAGAGGTTATTTAGGTGAAATTCATTAATAAGACCCTAGAAAAGTGTGAAAGTGTGTTACAACACTTCACAACACTTAGGTAAGGTACAATTAAAATCCTTAATAGGTCACAAGGGCCCAAGACCTAATGTGAATGTGTTATCAACATTACAACACTAAATCAAGGTAGAACTAAGCAAGCATCCACAAGAAGGATCCAAATGAGCATGAAAATATCCAAAGATCTATTTTTCTATTGTACAACTAGGCTCTGATACCAACTAAAGGAAGCAGGGTGCACAAAAGATGATTCCTATGTTAAAAAGTGTACAACAACTGAGAGTGGGGGTGAATCAGTTGTCACCAAAATTAAACACAAAAATTCAACACTTATTAACTTCATAATCACACTGTTCTATTATTAAGTATGAACATGAAATGTAGATAACAAGAAGTAAAATCAACACAATGAACACCAGATTTTACATGTAAAACCCATTGAGGGAAAAACCACAGTGAGGATGAACTAACAATATAAAGTAGTTCCAAAACTGAATATATAAGGCTCATTGGCAAGGGCTCATTGCCCTGAATAAGACTCACTGTCTGAATACAAAAGCTCACTACTTACAAGGAGGCTCATTTCCTACAAAAATATTTATAAAATAAAATTGGGCTTCATAGCCAAAATGAATTGAAAAGAGTACACCTCACAAGTGCTGATGTAGTTTCGGTGATGCTCAATAGATAGACTTAACACACTTCATCATTTTCACTCTTCTTTACCTTCACATTCATAACTGCCTCAACGAAATTTAAAAATATTCAAAATATGTTCAATATATATACTCAATCTATCCACAAGCATTAATTAGGTCATCCTAATTAGATGCATTTCTTATTTATCAAAAATACCAATAATTGGCTTTAGGCTTACAAAATCTTCCAAAAAACAATTCCAATGCTTAACATGGTACATCATGTCAACATAGGCCTAAGATAAGTCACACATATATCTACATAACAAAAATTGATTGACCATATCACAACTTATACATGGAGTTGGCCAAAAATAGACTTAATTGCAAAAAGTAATCAACAATATTAATTCTAATACGTCATATGAGTACCAAAGCACAAGAGATTCTGAACATACATTCTTTCAGAAATCATAAATAGTCTCCCAAAACCACAAGTAGTCCCTATCAATCGCAGAGGATTGCAGACTAAAATACTGAAGGGTGTAGATTGTATACCAGTTCAAATACCAGACCAAAATACCAGATCAAGCACTAACATAGACTTGCAATCACAACATGGTGACATCAATAACAACACAACTATAGAGATATCCATGCTTCTTCATTCTTCCAACAATCTCCCCCTTTGTCATTGATGACAACATGTGCCAAAAATTTTCAAAACACAACACTCTCTCCTCCTATCACCTTAGTTGTTCCCTGCATAACTCTCTTCATGCTCACATGACTCTCTCCCCCTTTGAAATCAATGGAAAAGGTTGACCAAAAAGGTAGGATGTAAAAATATGTATATGATGACTTTGCATATGCACAAGAATTCAAACTTCCTATTTCAAACATTCAAATAACAATGACACTTTTTACATGAAATATTTTCTTGTACCTCTCTCTTATGATCAAAAGGATCCATTTCCAAGCAAGCACAACCGAATTCATTCTTGCACCCATACCTTCCAACAAAAAAAAACTACGTAAAGGAGGATGTTTGATTAGAAGACAAACACAGTCATTCACAATTTTCTACAGTAGAGAGAATTCTAGAGATATGATCCAACCAGACCTCAACAACTTCCTGTTGTGTAGTCTCACAACATGCCCCATTTTTCTCCTTTGGAAAAATGTGGACCCCCTTTTTTACTTTTTTTCCCCTTTTTTCTTTGTTGTTTTGTCCTCCTTTACGTGGTTTTAATTGATGCTTGGTCAGTTGCTAGTTGTTTTCTCAGTTTCACTTGGCCTCTTTGTATGATGCAATTTTTCTTCTTCTTGGTATTTTAGTGTTTTAGTATGTCTTTACTGTTTATTCTATTACCGAAAATTAGAATTCTGGGGTCCTACATGAGTAGAAAGAGTTTGTGTCATTAAATAACTCTAGTTTCGCCCTAGTATTTTTTTAATTGAATTTTATAAATCCCATAATTTTCTCTTTTATCGGAGTTTGGTGCCTTATTATTTCTTTGAAGTAGAAAGTCGCAAACCAAAAAAAATTCTTTGAAATGACATCAAGTATATCTTTCAATTTTGTTTTTTTTTTTGGTTCTCTTGTTCCATTTTTTTTCCATTTTCTCAGGAAATATTTCCTAGATCCCAGTGTTATGCAAATTTTTTCAAAGACATTATCGAAAGTTGTAACTCTGGTGATCATCTTTAATCTCATATATTTAATGGAATATACCATGTATAAAATTAGCATGACATTTAACTACCATGAATAGTCACCACGCCATCTTTCTTCTCAAATGGCGAGCCAACTCAGAAATCTAGGTGTTCATAATTTGAATCATAATCTATAATGATTACACCTTTATTCTAGGAATTAATGAAAAATAACAAGTAATTAATGAAGGTGGTGAAGTACCTATGGACTTGGTACCACCTCAAGCTTGCAATTTATTTTACAACACTCCACTTCGTCTCATACTGCAAACTTGCTAAAGACATTGAATTCGTAGAGCTACTTTGGGGTGCAAGCAGAGGTAATTTTTTTGAGAAACTAGGTTGCATCTACCCAAGGGTTTTGAAGTTGTATTATGAAGAATCACCATTTTAACCAAAACTAGGTATGTTCTGAATAACTGATTCATTAACAAGTGTTTCTCAAGATATAAATCTTCGATAATGGTATTTTCTCATCCTGAAATTGGAATATTAATTTTCCTCTAGGTTGTTAAATTGATCAAAGAATGAATTGAAAATTTTATGAAATGTAACATGTTGATCATCAAAGCTTGTGCATCTGATAGTCTTATGGGAAATTCATTGAGTGGGGGATAGATTGTGTCTCACTGAATACCTCTGGGGTTTTTATAGAAAGTTGAATCTTCTTTTGGGTTTTGAGATAAGGGAGAAAGAAGAAAATGAAAAATGTAAAACATGAAAGGTGATATGCCAAATCTTTTACAACATTTCAAACTCAGAAAAATTCCTATGATTAATATAGAATAAATAGAACACCACAACCCTTCATTGTTGGAAAGACAACACACAACAAAGGCTAACTTCAAGCATAGTGTAAACTTTCAAATCTTTCCATAGGTAGTGTTCATTAAGGTCTGATCAAACATAAAAAAGTTCTTAGGGAAAAAGAATAATATTTCAGAAAATTATAGGAACTTTGTCTCCCAATACACCATAGCACAGAAAAATAATGATTTTAAGGATAAAGGAAAAGTCCAATGACATAGTCTGATTTGTTAAAAATGATACTTTTTTGTACAAGAATACAACATAGAAATCCACTATTTAAACTATTAGAATATAGCTTGCAAGACATAGTGTTTCATTCATAACGAAAATAAGAAGGAAAAATACTTGAAAGAGGCCATATATGGACAATCTCAAAATTTTCCTTAATAATTCATGCCTTTAATTAAAATTAAACTTTGAAATAGAGGTCTAATGCTAATTTGACAATAGTTTAAACCTTAATAGATATAATTTGCTAGAATAAAGTAGTTCTATAACATCCTTTTTGAAACATAGTTCGTAAACCTTAAGAAAATTTAAAAAGAAAAGTAATTTCTCTTTTTGGAGAAAAACAACTTCCTATTGGAAAATTTCTCTTTTACGAATCAATTATCCACTCCATTTTTAAATCAAAATTTTCCTCTTTTGTAGTCACTGCAAGAAGAAAAAACTGCCTCAATCCAAAAGTAATGACTGCCAAGTGTTGACAACTGATAGTATACGATCCAATCCCAAAATCTTAGTTAGGCCACAAAAGACCTATGCATTCATTCCTCAACTACTGCATTAATGTCCTCCAAATATTTAAACAAAGATAAGACCAAAAAATGATCAAATCTCAAGAGTAGCCATCTGACACAATTGATTTCCCCCATTACCATAACACATTGACTCGAAGACTATCGTCTCTTATTCTGAGAGAGAAAAAAAAAGGTCAGCTCAGGAAAAAGACTTGACTAGATATCTTCTTAGGTGGTGTGGATAATCCATATTGAGGATGGCATGTCAGCATGGTGGAAGTTCCCATACTTGCTATGATCCTAAATGTTTATCCTATTCTAAAGATGCAAAAAAACTATTATGCAATAAGGAAAAACATAAAAGACACCTCAACGATTAGCCTAAGGAATTGTTAACACAAAGAAAATAGATGAAATAATGAAATTGCTTATATCTTCTCCATGTTGATGAATCCCTTGGTTGGCCCTTGATGTTTAATATCCTTGTGTTCTCATTGGATGGCTAAATGCAAGATTGACAATATGACTAGATGCAAGTGCAAATGGCTAAAATGGCTTAGCTAAATGAGTTAAAACTCTTGTAAATTGAGTGCTAAAAATGATAGCATAAGGATACTAAAATGAAAGTCCAAAATGCATTAGAAGAGGGGGTATTTATAGAGAAATTTGAATTCTCTAGAGAATTCAATAGTTGAGATTGAGCCACCAAGGTCAAGATGTAGGGCTATGGTTAGTTGAGGACTCACAAGCCCTCACATCTTGACATGTGGAATATGAAATGACCTAGGATAAGATGATGTGGAAGTGAGGTGGAAGTGAGGTACATGATGTGGAGGAAGGACAAGTACCTTGGGGGTGAGAAAAATTTTCTCAAAAAGAAACTTTTTGTCCCCAAGTGAGAATGAAAGTGGCATTTGAGGAATTTTGGAATTCCTCAAAAATATTCATGGGAAAAGAGAAAGTGGTTGGAGAAATAAATGTGAATTAAAAATTCAAAAGCTTGGGAGAATCTAGTGGATAAGAGAGGGTCTCCATAAAGGTGGGAGTTTGTCACATGTGGATGAGGTGACAAGTCAAATGTTCTAGAAGTTGCATGGGGATAAGGTAAACCTTGAAAGGATAAAATGTGAATTAAAAATTCACATGGGGAGGAGAGAGACCTAGAATGAATAAATGTGAATTAAAAATTCACATAGGAAAGAGGGTCAATGCTAAGAAAGGAAAGTGAAAAGGTTGACTAAAAAGGGGTGCTAAATGTGGCTAATAACTTTGATTAAGGTCATGCAAATGGCTGATTAAGATAATTAATGAGAGATTAGAAGCAAGTGGAAAATGTAGGAGGATGTGTCATTAATCCCTAATTAAAAGGATGCACATATTAATCATGAATTAATTAAATTAATCTAGATTAGAAAGAGATTATGGAGGATGTGACAAGGAGAGAGAAAAATGAAGAATTTGAAATTGATTTTATTCAAAAAGGTTAAATGACTAAATTAAATAAATTGATGTATTTATTTAATTCAGAGAGGGAAATGATGTAAGGTAAAGCATTTAATTGTTAAATTAAATACTTTAGGGACCTTAGGAAGAAAGCGTAATATTAATTAAATAAATTAATATTGATGGAATGTATGAATAAGGAGGTGAATATGATTGTATGGGAGCGATCAAATTTAGATGTCTATATTTTGCCCCTCTTTGAAATATTGTTAGAATAATAGTGTTTCAAAGAAAAATAAAATGCAGATGGTGAAGGAAGTGATAGGGTTTGATACCCCAGCATGAAAGAGGTTGAATGAGCTACCCCAGTGAATGGAAAAAGGAGGAAGATGCCCCAATGACTTCCACAAAGGGATGGAGGAAAATGGTAGTGTATGCCCCCTCGAGAGGGCGGTTGGGGAAGAAAAGGGACCCTGGGTGACTTCTAGATAGGAAGAAATGGAAGAAAAAAATGGATAGAGTTCAAAAAATTGAGCAACTTTGGCTTTTGAATGGAGTCAATCAGATGCATGGTTTGCAAATGGCGGCCCCAGGAAGGTAGGGAATTAGTTGGAGGAGAAAAAAGTTAAATAAAAGGTAAAAAATACCTTTTATTTTGAAAGGGGGAAAAAATAGGGGGAAGGGGTTAAAAGGTAATTTTAGAAATTAACTTATCACATTTTCACTGTAGTAGTTGAGAGAAGAGGAGAGGAGAGGAAGAGGGGGTATGTGCAGGATCATGGTGGGCCAAAAAGTGGCAATATGATGGGTATGTGGTTGATGACTTTATTTTTACCCAAAATTGATGAAATGAAAAGGGCTTTTAAAGGAGATTCTCAGCTTTCCACCAATATAAATTATGCTTTACTTTGAATTTAATAAGTAATTATTTTTTATTTTCTATTCAAATTATGACTAAAGTCCTAATTGATAGACTGATTAAAAAAATCTATAGCTTTCAAATAGTATCATATTTTTTGAATCCAAAACATGCATCACATTCTATGATTTGCACACTATAGGATTAAAATAAGAAAAATTGAATTTCATGAAGTTTTGACCAAGTTAAGGTGGTCAGACATATGAGTTTTTATATTTTTAAAAGTTGTAATAAAAATTCATAATTAATTATTTACTTGGAAAAACATCACAAAAAATATGCATCACATCGGGACATGATTCCTCTACTTCTATCTAAATTTTTTTAAAAAATATTATCATTTTATTGTGGTTAGGGTGGTCAGATAGACACCTGCTTGTTATTTTTTCCCTGAAAGTTAAGTACTATTGCATTGAAATTTCAAAATTTCACCAAATAGATTTCTTTTTTTTAAACAAACCTAGTAGTTTAGAAACTACATTCAATTTGCTACATATTCTATTTTTACATATTTTTGAAATAATATAGATAACTTGTTCAAATTTTTACGCCAAGTTGCCTAACTCTGATTTTTCTGAGTTTTTTGCCACTTAAGGGTCTATTTTTTCCATGATGATCCTGCACATGCTTGAGGACAAAGAGCAACGATGCCGCAAGATTATGACTCCCACATCATTCACTGGGTGAACAAGGTGCGAAGGTTCCATACCCACTATGCAGTGCCTCACTAGGTTAGTAAAAAAATCCCTCTTGTGTATTTCAAGCATTTATAGCACGTTGTTGAATGTTTATTAAAAATGTAAACAATGGGTTTTATTCATGGGGTAGAATAGAAAAATGGGTAGATTTTATTGTTATGGATGGGTAGAGAAAAAGATAGAATTTAGGGGCTTTGGAGGGGGCTAGCATGGTCCCAGGAGGGGCGAATCCGCCCCTCTACGGGTGGCACCACTATGGGTTGGGGGTGCATCAGCCTCAGACAGGGTAGGTCTACCCTGGCGCGGGGGTATAGCTACCCTGGCTCAGGGCACTATCGCCTTGATGTGGAGGCATAGTCGCCCTGACTCGGGGTGCATTCGCCATGGCTTGGGGCTCATTTTCCCTGACTCGAGGCACTTTCACCCAGGTGTGGGGGTGTATCCACCCCCAAACGAGACATTTCCACCATGACGAGGGGGCGCATCCACCCCAGCTAGGGGCGTATTCGCCCTGGCATGAGGGTGCGTCCACCCCGACCCAGGTCGAGGCCACCCTAGCGTGGGGGAACACCCACCTTAGCCTAGGGGGAACATCTGCTACAGGTTAGGGTGCATCTACCCCACTAGTAGATAGGTTTGCCATGGTGGGGCGCATCTGCCCCGAACTGGGGTAGGTCCACCCTGACATGGGGCCATATCCACCCTAGCTCGAGGAGCATTCGGCCTAGCTCGGGGCGTTATCGCCCCAACACGGGGGCGTAGTCGCCCCAGCTCGGGGTGCATTCACCCTAGCTTGGGGCTCATTTTCCCTGACTCGAGGTGCTTTCACCCCAGTGTGGGGGCATATCCTCCCCTAAATGAGATGTTTCTACCTTGACAAGGGGGTGCATCCGCCCTAGCTAGGGGCGCATTCGCCCTGGCATGAGGGTGCATCCACCCCGACCTAGGTCGTGGCCACCTTGGCGTGGGGGCGCACCCACCTTGGCCCAGGGGGAACATCTTCTATGGCTTGGGGCACATCCACTATGCTGGAAGAAATTTTTTCCCTAACTAGGGTGAAGCAGGAGGGAGGGGGAAAAAATAAAAGAAGAGAGGAAAACAAGCGATGTCTCAAGGTCAGGAATATGGTGTACTGACAATTGGGTCAATATGGATGCATAGTTTCAAGCGATTACAGACACATGAGTGATGGTCAGAGGAACTGATAGTGACTATGGTGGTTGTGACCGAAGTAGATCATGTAACATTGGATCATGCGGGCTTATTGCACTTTTTACATTTCTCGGTGATGAGGGAACATCGAGTGATGCTGACAACATTGATAGAGTGATGGATTTCAGAGACATCGACCTTCCATCTTTGGATGAGGGAGATGATAGTGACGCTGGAGGATGTATGACACATCTTGAAGCTACCCATAGTAGGGCTATTAGTGAGCGATGTGGTATCAAGAGGGGTGGAGTTAGACCACACCATTTCAGTGTTATTTGGAGATGAGGATCTACCCATACAAAATGGGTAGTTGGACCTAGATAGATGTTTGTTAGTGAGGGTACCACCTCTACCATTATTTCTATGTGGGTTGATTAGTGGTATATTGTTGCCGGACCATAGTAGGTGGTTTTGCAGTCTATGATTCATGGAGGTGATTCAAAATATTGTCGAGTGGCACGAGGGACTGTTCTCATGGGGTACCTATGTATTAGCACAATTATACATGGACATGCATGTGATCTGCTACTGGAGGTTAGTGAGTTTGACACACACAACCCTACTACAGGTGTGGGCATGGGAGCACATTATGGTGATGAGAACCCTAGTGGTTAGAGGAGGAGAGGAGAATGATAGGGAGTCAATGGCCTGGGGGTATGGGGAGGTGAAGGGTAGGGTTTTGTGGTACAAGATACAGGGGGATATGGATGGGTGGAGAAGAGCGTTAGATGGCTTGTAGGAGAGGGACATATTATGGTTTCTATATATGTATCGATGATTCAGGGGATTGAGGGAGGAGGTGGATAGACATATGGGCTATTTTATGAGTCGGTGCATCTTGATTGGGAGACAGTCGCTCATAGTGGAGATGCATTGATCAAACAAAGTGTTGAGGTAGTTTGGGCTGGTACAGGATATTCCGTAGGTACCCATCATGTTTCGTCGACTCAAAAGAGAGTGACCATGGGGAAATGCTTTGAAAATGATGGATTCCAGAGCATCGTGGGTAGTGATAGTGTAGGTGCCCTACCTAGGGAGGGTTGTTGGGGTAGAGGACATAGGAGTGATGATTTGGTATGGTGGGTGGTGCCACAACCACTAATGGGAGAGGATTACACTAACGGTGCCTATTGCATGAGTTGTAGGATTTGGATCGGAGGATGAGATCCAGTTGGCGAGGGGGGGTGGAGATAGGAGGAGATAGCTATGGAGGAGAGGGGAGGCGAGGGTGGCAAGATAGTAGGAGGATGTATAAGGTGTGGGTTAGTAGGGCAGAGGAGAGGATGAGGTTGAGGAGGTAGGATAGCTAGAGAGGAGGAGGAGACAATAGAGGAGGGCTAGGGCGATGATAGATGTGGGGGAGGAGATGGATGTAGCAGGACCCGACAATGGGAGAGATGCAATATGACATGAGGGTGGGATAGGTGCAAAGCCAGATGTAGTATGAAAGGATGAGCTAGATGTGGAGATGATATGTATAGTGGAGGGTGGAGTTGTGTAGCAGACATGCATAGGAGGTAGAGTACGACAGAGGAGAGTTTTGGTGAGGGCTGAGTAGGAGGGGGCGAGAGGGGGTGGATAGCAAGATGGAGCATAGGAGGAGATTGAGGCCAGGGGTCAGTCAAAGAGGATGGTGAGTAGGAGACAACAAAGGAGGAACCAGAGCATGGCAGAGGAGAGGCCTTCCATGCTAAATATAGGGTAGAGCAAGGATGGGGAGGAGCCAGAAGGGGAGGTGAGGA